>SZWC01005516.1:144228-154299 GCA_023375785.1 Penium margaritaceum
TGGTGCAGCAAGCGGCAGGTGGTCGTGGCCACCTCGAGTACAGAAGCTGAGTACGTATCTCTCAGCTTTGGAGCCAAGGAAGCAGTTTGGCTCCAACGTCTCATGGCAGAGATGAGTGGGAGTGCAGCAGTTCCAGTTCCTGTGCGCGTCGACAACCTGAGCGCAATCGCACTCGCCAAGAATCCTGAGCACCATGCACGCACCAAGCACATTGACATCGCATATCATTTCATCAGGCACATGGTGCAGGAGGGTGCTATCAAGTTGGAGTTTACTCCAACCAGCAAGCAGGTCGCTGATTTCTGCACCAAGCCAGTGACCCATGAGAAGCAGCAGTTCTGCATGAAGGCATGTGGACTCAGCCCACTTTGACTGCGGCAAAGTGGCAGATTGTTGGGAAAGGAGCCATCTTGCTCAGTTTCAGGTCCACAGGAGCAAGTTCCAGGAAAGTACCAGATGCCTGCTCGGAACGCCAATCCGACTTCACCATTGGAAAGATCAGGTGGAGCAATGTCTACGGTCCAAGTTTGAGGCCGATCCAACGGTCGGATTGGGAGATATGAATTTTCGAAGTTTTGGGGGTCATGGACCGTCGATGTCTGGGTGGGCATGGGTGATGGCTCCATGCCTTAGCCTGAGAAAAGAAAAAGGCAAGAGGTCCAGGGTGAAGACCTGATGGGAGAAATATCCAAAAAGGTCCTTGGTCTTAGGATTGCCTTGTCAGAGTGTGCTGACTAGGATAAAGGTACCTCTCCTTACTTTTTAGGTGAGGTGAGATCCTTGTGTGCTAGCCATGGACACATGGCGATTCTCCATGGGTTTGTGGGTTATGTGACCACTAGGAGTGTGCCATGAGAGCATTCTCTAGCTCTCAAGGTCGTGTGTGAGTGGTCAGCCTGATTGCTAGGCTGCTTTCCTCCCTTGTGTGAGATTATGGACTCTAGTGTGTGAGCCTTAGCCTCCATGGCTAAGTGGTGTGGCTTGTGAGAGGGCTGACTTGCCCAAGCTCTAGCTCTATATGTACTCCATCATTTTGAGTGATTGAACAACCATTCTTCAGCACAAGTGATGCCCTTCCAATCACACATGCTCGCTGCTCCAAGGCTCCCTCTCTCCTCAAGTTCCAACACTTGCTACCTTGTGAATCTCACTCCGGCAGCCGAGCTTAGAAGGCGTGGTAAGAAACAAGAAGAGAAGCAGCTCAAGACAACACAAGAAACTTGGTCAGGGAAGAAGCCAGATGCCTCACACTTGAGTGTCTTGCCATGTTGACTTCGAGTTCCGACTTTTGGGGTAGAAGTCTAAGTCGGAGAGTCGGCCAAAGTCGACTTAAGGTCGACTTAGATGTTGATAGTGAAATGTAGATCATGAGTTGCTGGTTCCAACGCAATTTGAATCGCTAAATTCCGTTACGATTTGAGGAAGTTATGACTGTTCAAACAGGGGATGTGCATAGACACCTCATTCAGCTACATTTTCTTTACAAATGGCTTCCTATGACATCATATACAATGATACATATGCAATCCATTAAGTGGTGAAAGACACGCAAATAATATTTTCAAGTGTCATGTACTTGAGACATGGTCCTTGGACCATCATAATGAGCTTCCTGACCAGTTGGAGGAAAACCGACTTCCGACTTGGCTCATCANGCTAAATTCCGTTACGATTTGAGGAAGTTATGACTGTTCAAACAGGGGATGTGCATAGACACCTCATTCAGCTACATTTTCTTTACAAATGGCTTCCTATGACATCATATACAATGATACATATGCAATCCATTAAGTGGTGAAAGACACGCAAATAATATTTTCAAGTGTCATGTACTTGAGACATGGTCCTTGGACCATCATAATGAGCTTCCTGACCACTTGGAGGAAAACCGACTTCCGACTTGGCTCATCAAGAGCCGACTTCCGACTTTCGACTTCCGACTTGGCCATCGACTTCGACTTCCCAAAGTCAACATGGGTGTCTTGGCTGTACTACCCAGGCAAAGGTCCAAACAGGAGAAGGAAGTGACAAGCTGGATACAAGCGCTTGTAAGTATGTAATAGTTGGATACAATAACACACACGACGTATCGGCTGTGATACCTGTTGGATTTGGAGGAGACAAGGAGTCTTGGAGTAGCGAGCATGTGGGACCGAAAGGGCATCACTTGTGCTGAAGAATGGTTGTTGAATCACTCAAAATGATGGAGTACATATAGAGCTAGAGCTTGGGCAAGTCAGCCCTCCCACAAGGCACACCACTTAGCCATGGAGGCTAAGGCTAACACACTAGAGTCCATAATCTCACACAAGGGAGAAAATCAGCCTAGCAATCAGGCTGACCACTCACACATGACCTACAGAGCTAGAGAATGCTCTCATGCCACACTCTTAGAGGTCACATAACCCACAATCGAATGGAGAATCACCAAGTGTCCATGGCTAGCACACAAGGATCTCACCTCACCTAAACAATAAGGAGAGGTATTTTTTTCCTAGTCAGCACACTCTGACAAGGCAACCCAAGAATCTATGATCTTTTTGGATATTTCTCCCATCACGTCTTGACCCTGGACCTCTTGCCTTTTTCTTTTATCAGGCAAAGGCATGGAGCCATATCCCATGGCCACCTAGACATCGGCGGTCCATGACCCCCGAAACTTCAAAAATTCATATCTCCAAATCCGACCGTTGGATCGGCCTGAAACTTGGACAGTAGATAACTTGCCGCCTGCTTTGCTGTCTTTCGAATGGTGAACATGGATCGACGATTGGAGTAGGTATCTGGAAGTTTCCTGGAACTTGCTCCTCTGGACCTAAAACTGAGGCGGATGGCTCCTTTGCCAACAATCTCCCACTTTGCGGCATTCTGAGTGGGCTGAGTCCACTGGCTTGGTGCAGAAATCAACGAACTACTTGCAAGTTGGAGTAAACTCTAGCTTGATACCACCCTCTTGCACCATGTGCCTGATGAAGTGATATGCTATGTCAATGTACTTGGTGCGTGCATGGTGCTCACGATTCTTGGCGAGTGCGATTGTGCTCTGGTTGTCGACGCGCATAGGAACTGGGACTGCTACACTCCCACTCATCTCTGCCATGAGACGCTTGAGCCAAACTGCTTCCTTGGCTCCAAAGCTGAGAGAGACGTACTCAGCTTCTATGCTTGAGGTGGCCACGACCACCTGCCACTTGCTGCACCAGCTGATGGCACCTCCATTCATGAGAAACACATGTCCAGAGATGGACTTGCTAGTCTCAGGATTTGAAGCCTAATCTGCATATGTGTAGCCAAGGATGCTGTTCTCATTGCCGTTGTAGGTGATGCCGGCGTTGATGGTTCCAGCAAGGTAGTGCAAGATCCGCTTCACTGCCTTCTGTTGCTCTAGTCCGGAATTAGCCATGTGCTAGCTCAGAGCCTGTGCGAGGTCCGGCGTGGTTGCCACCATCAGGTACATGAGATTGCCGACGGCACTCAGGTACTTCTGTCGCTCAGTTGTATCTGCTTCTCTACCGGAGCTCACGAGGTACTACCACGTCTCCAACGGCGTGTCGATGGGTTTGGCCTCTGCCATGCCGAACCTCTGCACGACGTCCTTGATGTAGCAACTCTGCAGTAGCAAGAGAGAGCGTGATCTGCAGTCATGCGTGATCTGGATGCCGAGGAAGTATGATGCCTCCCCGAGATCTGACATCTGGAAGCGCTCCTGCATGGCCTCCTTCAACTCCCACAGTGCAAACATGCTCTTGGAAAGGAGGAGCATGTCATCCACATAGACAATGATGATGAGGATCTCATGCTCATGCTGCCAGCGATACACGCTGTAGTGACACTCGCTATGCTCAAACCCATGTACTGCAATGCCACATCCAACTTCTGGTTCCAAGCACGCGACGCTGGCTTGAGGCCGTACAGCGATTTCTGTAGCTTGTAAACCACGTGCTCTAGGCCATCCATGACGAACCCCTCCGGCTGCTCCATGTAGATCTCCTCCTTGAAATCACCATTCAAGAATGCCGTCTTGACATCCATGTGGTGAACCTCGAAGTCCTCAGCTGCATAAGAGAGGAGCGTGCGCACAGAGGCAAACTTTGCAACTAGAGCAAAAGTTTTTATGTAGTCGATGCCCTCCTCCTGCGAGTAGCCCTTGGCGACTAGCCTCGCCTTGTACTTTTCAAGGTTACCATCTGCTCCCCGCTTCTTCTTGAACACCCACTTGTACTTGATCACCTTACGTCCAGGTGGACGCTTAGTCAGCTCCCACGTATCGTTGTCCAGCTGCGACTCTATCTCCTACTGCACGGCTTGCACCCAATCTGCTGCATCTGGTGTAGCCATGGTCTCCTTATATGACGTTGGCTCAAGTGAATCTGCTGCAATTGCGATATTCATCTGTTCAGGTTTCTGCAGCATCCGGAAATGGCCGTGCTCACCAGGCTTGTAACACACCCTAAGAGGGTACTTGCGACCTGGTGCTGGAGCGTTAGCGGGCGGGTGGCGCAGTGCTGCTGGCATAACTTTTGCTGCTGGTGGTGCTACATCTCCCTCTTCTTATACCGATGAGGCTGCTGTATCTGCTGCATCAGACATGGAAGAGTAGAGTGATTCTCCTACAGTCATAATAGAGGAAGGAACGGGAGAGACGGGATCAGGAAGGATTCTTACTCCCAGTGTCTCGTTAGCTGCTGGTTTTGCTACCTCTTCACAAACAATCTTGGTACCAATAACATTACTCTTGTTGAAGACAACATCCTTGGAGATGATGACGTGGCCTGTATCCTTCTCCTAAAGGCGATAGGCCTTGCTTGCCATGTCGTAGCCAATCATCAGCATCCGCGCACTCTTTGCATCTCATTTTTGCCGCTTCTCCTTGGGCACGTACATGTACGCCAGGCTGCCAAATGCTCGGAGATGACCCACGCTCGGTTTCTTGCCGAACCACGCCTCGTACAGCGTCATTTCCTCCAACGCCTTAGTTGGACTGCGGTTCTTGATGTAGACCACAGTGCTCACGGCTTCAGCCCAAAAGTCATAGGTCAGCCGAGCCGCGTGCAGCATGGAGCGTGCCGACCCCACAATGGTGCAGTTGGTGCGTTTTGCTATACCGTTCTGCTACGGCGAGTACAGCACGGTATGCTGCGCCTTAATGCTAGCCCTGGAAATCCTTGCTCAGGTACTCTCCACCGCGAATGCTACGCAGCGCCTTGATCTTCTTGCTTGTCTGGTTCTCCACCATGGCCTTGAACTCCTTGAATCTGTCAAAGCACTGGTCCTTGGAAGGAAGGAAGTACACAGCAGTGCAACAGCTGAAATCATCAATGAAGGTCAGGAAATACCTAGAGCATCCAATGCTGTGGGTCTGCATCGGTCCGCACAAGTCTGTATGGACCAGCTCCAACACCTCCTTCGCATGCTCTCCTACTCCAGAGAACGCCTCCCGGTGCTCCTTCCCCTCCAAACAGCCGATGCACAAGTACTGCTCAAAGTTGGAGATGGTAGGCAGGTCACGCACCATCTGCTTTACTTGAAGCTGCTACAAGGCACGCATGCCGATGTGGCCATAGCGCGCATGCCATATCTCGCCATCTGTCACCTGTACCACTGCTGCAAGACTCTGCTCATGCGGGATCTTGGTCATCCCGAGCAAGTGATACATGTCGCCCTCCTTCACCTACCTGGCCAACTCCTCTCCTGTATCCTTGTTAAGGATGTAGCCATAGTCATCATCGAAGACGACGCGTAGTCCTGTGTTTATAAGAGAGGAGACTGAGAGGAGGTTGAATGCAGCATCAGGGTACATACAACACGCCATGGAATACTCCCACTTTAATGCCACGTGGGGTCTCCAACCACATCTCCACAATCCCAATCCCCTCACCATACACCACGCGATCATCACCCACAGCGATAGCACGGGGAGGGGACAGTAGCTGTGTAAACCACTCCTTGTGATGTGTGAGGCTCTTGGTATACCTTGAGTCCTTGTACCATGCGAGATCTGCCTTCTCCATGTGCGACATGTCAGACTTGGCCATGAAGAGACAGCCGCGCACCTCCTTGGCCACATTCATGTTGCCAAAGTGGCACACACCAGCCTAGTTTTGCTGTAGCTGCTGACGCTATTATGACTGCTGCTGCTGCTACTGCTGCTACGATGCCTGCTGCTATTGCTGCTCCTTCTAGTCCCTCTTGAGCTTGAAACACTCCTTTTTGTAGTGTCCGTCTTTCTAGCAATAGTGGCATTTGCCTTTCTTTTTGCCTCTCTGCTGCCTAGACGGCTGCTGCTACTGATGGTTGCGTGAACTTGTGTCCACAAAAGCTGCTTCACTACTACTACCGCCATTGCGCTTGGTGCATTCCGACGCAATTCCACCTGCACCAGGTGTGTGCAGATGAAGTCCAGGTCAAGAGTTGGCTGGCACTCTAGCATCTCTTGCACCGTGTCGTAGCTGGTTGGGAATCCCCTCAGCAAGAGGAGGATGAAGCGCGTCTCTTCCAGAGGGTTGTCGGCTGCTCTCAGCTACTTCGCCAGCTCCTTTTCCCTGTCTTGGTACGCCTCTATCCCTTCACCACCCTGCATTTTCAGCGTCATCATCTTTTCCTCCACAAGCATGAGGAATACAGGATCCTTGCTCTCATATTTCTTGCACAACGTGTCCCACCCCTCCTTTGTAGTAGCCTTGTCACTCACGTACTGAAGATGCGGGTTGGAGATGGTGTTGACAAGCAACCTGTAGGCCTGCCTGTCCTTCTTCCAATCCTCATACACCGCTGGTATACCTGCAAAAGAACCCACATCAGCTGCATCCTTTTGCGGAGTCTTCTCTGCCACAACCTGCGCTGTGGTGATACCTTTTGCCTGTGGAACTGGAGTTGGCTCGTCGCCGCTCACCACTTCCCACAAGCCCTTCTCCTCCAATAAGGAGGCAGGTACGGATCTTCTAAAACGTGAAGTTAGCGCGTCCCTCTAGCCTCTCCAAAGGGTGGGCTGCTGTCACAACGCCAGCTGCTGCAGTTTTAAGCCTTGGTGATACTCAGCGCTGCCCTTGGATGGCTGCGCTACCTCTGCTTCTGGTACTGGTTCTGCCAGAAATCTGTCTGATAGAAAATGGACTGTACATGCCAGCAGACTGGGAATGTGGAAAATGGAGTCCACCACTGGAAAATGCAGCTCAAAACCTTTCAGATCGACCCATCAAACGAGGTCATCAACAGGGGATTTTGAAAGGTATGCCCTCTTGAAAACAGGGTATGCTTCTGCTCCTACTCCAACTCATACCAGCTAACTTGTAAACGGCGTTTCTCCCAATTGAATCAATGGAATGCAAATATTTGTGCACCAATGGAGAGCTTAGGAAAAATACTTTAATTTGCATGTGCCATGTTATAAATTCGACAAAGAAACGAGAGAGTTATGATCATCACAAGGCGACAGTCTTACTCATAGAGAAGAGTGTAGTCCTGGCCGACCTTGTTTTGAGCATAACTCTCAATCCGACTGTTCGATCTTCGCGTTTTTAGACTCGTTGGAAAGCTTGTCTTCTGAACTTTAAGATCTTGTGGTTGATTGTGAAATTGTGGGAAGGTTTGACCCTAGCCCGTCACTTTCAAAGTGACGGCCTGTGCTGGCTGAAACTGGCGGAACTTGGCTCTGATACCAAACATTGGATCTGAAGGAGACAACGATTCTTGGAGCAGCGAGCATGTGGGAGTGAAAGGGCATCAGTTGTGCTGAAGAATGGTTATTAAATCACTCAAATTTATGGAGTACATATAAACTAGAGCTTGGGCAAGTCAGCCCTCTCACAAGCCACAACACTTAGCCATGGAGGCTAAGGCTCACACACTAGAGTCCATAATCTCACACAAGGGAGGAAATCAGCCTAGCAATCAGGCTGACCACTCACACACAACCTAGAGAGCTAGAGAATGCTCTCATGGCACACGCCTAGTGGTCACATAACCCACAAATCCATGGAGAATCGCCATGTGTCCATGGCTAGCACACAAGGATCTCACCTCACCTAAAAAGTAAGGAGAGGTACCTTTATCCTAGTCAGCACACTCTGACAAGGCAATCCTAAGACCAAGGACCTTTTTGGATATTTCTCCCATCAGGTCTTGACCCTGGACCTCTTGCCTTCTTCTTTTCTCAGGCTAAGGCATGGAGCCATCACCCATGCCCACCCAGACATCGACGGTCCATGACCCCCGAAACTTCGAAAATTCATATCTCCCAATCCAACCGTTGGATCGGTCTCAAACTTGGGTCATAGACATTTTGCTACCTCATCTTTTAAATGGAGAAGTTGGATTGGCAATCGGAGCAGGCATTTGGTACTTTCCTGGAACTTGCTCCTGTGGACCTGAAACTGAGCCAGATGGCTCCTTTCCCAACAAACAGTCGCCGCATTGGAAGGATGCGGTTTGTCCATCCAATGAGGCACAGGACGCAGAGTGCCACGGTAGTGTGGGTTTTCCCTGTGTCGATGATAGCGAGGAACTTGCGGCCGCAGATCCAAATCACGTAACAGGCAACTTCCTAGTGGCGGTCATCGCGGCGAGGTGGTTCCAGAGGCTGTGGTGCCCAGCCCCAATCTATCTCCTCTGTGGTCAATCCCAGTAGGGCGTCCGCTACGACCCGTCGGGTGTTCTCTCTGCCGTGTGTCGGAGTGGTACAGGTGAGGGAGATGCCGACGGTCTAGAGGCAATGGTTAGCGCAAGTGAACTCTTCTCGGAGCCGCGGAGCCGGCTCAGGATGAAGTCGGATAAAATCAAAGAAATTTTTTAAGGCAATAGAAGTGGTGAAGAGTTTGTCTACCGGGTCTGTTGATTTTGCGGCAAGTGAGAAAGCATGGTTGGACAACGACGAGGTATTGGCTGTAGCTAGAACTTTCGTAGGTGCGGGATCCGTAGTTTGTCGCTTTTCCAGAGGTCGCACAAAACGGGTAGTAACGGCCTCCTACAGTCGGGCCTCAACAACTTTTGCCCATCGCCGCAGATCGCTCTGGAGTTATGCAGCCTCTTGCAGATCCCATTCGCTGAGCTTGAGTAGACGGGCTTGGATAATGAGCTTCATTTCCTCAGGTGTGGGTGTTACATCCGTGGTTTCATCCTTCGCCATAGGCAAACCCAGTTTTACGTTACAGGCACCGGGCGCGGGATTTCGCGGCGGGTTTGGCAAGATACCCTGGCCTGTCCCCTGGGTCCTGTCCAGTGGGGGACGGAGGCGGTTGCTGTTGCTACTGCTGTTGCTGTCGCTGATGTTGTTGTTACTGGCCTGGCCATGTCTTGGTGTAATACTACTACGACTACTTGACCATGGGATCTTCGGAGACTGGGTTAGAGAGCGGAGCTGCTTGTCGTTTACGTGGGCAATCCCCAACTATGTGTTCTAAGCTCTAGCACGTATAACAAGCTTTCGACTTCTACTACTCCTGGGGTAGGGCGTGGGAAGGGGAGGGTGCATGAGTTTCACCGCCCTGGTATTGCCGGGTGGACTGCTACCTGGTGAAAATAGATGTGGCGTCCCGCACCGTGCCTTGGAGGAAATGATAGTGGTCCTCGATCATGAGGCTGCTCATTTCATCGAGAACTACGCGGATGAGGTTGTGCAGCAGGACCCATAGCGGCAAGCCTTTTCCTTGTCGACTTTTGGCCACCGAAGCCCAAGTTAGGAACTGGTCCAGGAATCTGCAGGTATCGTCATCTTTGCGCATGACCTCCTTTTCAATCTTGTACAGCGCTTCCTCCTTTGTGAAATGCTTGAAGCGCTTGATGACGGCATTGCCAAAGTCCTTGAAAGAAGCGAAAGGTGCCCGTGCATTGTACCAATCAGCTGCAGCCCCCTGGAGATGAAGTTCCGCGGTGACGATGCAGAGGTCAAGCGTAATTTGGCCGATGCTAGCATAGAGAGTGATTTGTTTGAGCCAGACCCAGGGGTCGTCCTTGTTGGAACTTGAGGAGAGAGGGAGCCTTGGAGCAGCGAGCATGTGTGATTGGAAGGGCATCACTTGTGCTGAAGAATGGTTGTTCAATCACTCAAAATGGTGGAGTACATATAGAGCTAGA
>SZWC01005517.1:10316-32968 GCA_023375785.1 Penium margaritaceum
TGATCTATTGCATCCGAAGATACTAGTCTCTTGTCATTAGATGAAAGAGTACTATCCAGTTCGACAAGCAAAACCACCCAAAGCTTAGCACATCTCCATGCAGCGTGTAATTGTTTTGTGAAATTCAAAAGGGGATGCAAAAAAGGCGCTGGCCCTATCATTGCCACCAAACCTTTCTTTCCATGGGGCCCTCCTCCAACCGCTCTCGCTAGGCGTTTTCCAATCCTTGTCAGGTTGTCGACAACACTAGTGGCCAGCCCACGTTGGCAGCAAGCTCGAGTCCTGTCAAGCCCATTTTGGTATTCATCAACTATGGACCGACAGCCATCGTGAAGCGTGCATGTATCTACTTTGCTGGAGGGGACCGCCTACTCTTGTGTCCTAAAAGGCAAAGCACTTCTACTGAACACGCACGTGCATGTCCTTCTCCTTGCTCTAATCCAACTATCGTTACTGCCACATCCTCTTTTCTTGTTCATGTGGGCATTGAATAAGGCAAATCCTTTGTTGTAACACCTGCAAAGGTGCCATAGCCAAAGCGACCATGGAGTGGGGCTAAACACACTGCGCGTTTCTTGAAGGCCTGCAAGGAAGTCAAAAAGTCCACCCGCTCCCGCTTGCACTGACCACCAACAACCTGAACCAATGTTGTGAAGCGCTTCCACTGCAAGGTCAATGCAAAACTGTTGAGTGAGCATAAGTCTCCGTTTGTCTACTCCATTCAATAGCTCATTACCTTTTTGCGCACAATCAAGAAGGGATAGCGTGAACTGACGCAGTTGGGAAAGACCAGCATGGGTGGTCGACGTGATGGCTGGCCGGTTTTGAGGGATCGGTGACCTGCACACTCGCGCACATACCAGAGGCAGCAGGCTTAATCAACAACACCGGAGTCAACAACGTGCGTGAAAACAATGCAACAAGAGTGGCAAAAGGGGTTGTAGCCCTTGTCGGCATGAATCAGGGAAAGGGTGAATGTGGCCATTGTGGTATTGGCCGTGGTGGTGGTGAAGGTGGGGTTGGGATTGGTGGCACTAGTGGTGCTGGTGGTGTTGGCGGTAGCGGTGAAGTTGTTGGTGGTGGTTGTGGTGGTGGCGGTGTTGGTGTGGTGGTAGTGAGATGGCGTCGGTGTTGGCTTTGGTGGTGCTGGTGGGGATGGTGTCAATGTTGAGTGTGGTGGAGAAACAATCTCTTTCGTAGAAAACCATAAGGAGGTTGATTGCATCAAGTGTATTGTCGTGCTTGTTTTTCAATGGATGACAGGAAAGACAAAGCTGACAATAACACCCAACTGCATGCAACTCGTATAGGGACAGTCTTGTGCATGATTTTCAGAACGGAACAGATCCTTTGCCTCATCATCATCATCAATTGTGTTGTGTCAAGAAACAGATCAATGGCTAAGAATTCTCTCTGGGTGTTACCAAAAAAATTCATGCTTAGCGTTAGACTTTGACAGTCGTCCAAATGGTTGCAACATTGTGAATGAACACACTGCTTTATGGTACAGAAAAAAGCTACCTCTTCAATTGAACCCACAGTTGATGTTACGAACAATCACAAACTAGTAAACTTGAAGCTTTCCACGTCGTGTACACATGGTAGCATTTATAGGGCACATCCACAAAACCCATTCAATGTCCGCATGCCATGCACTTGATCACCATACACCCACTTATCCAAGCTGCAATAAACTATAGCGTCCAAAGTCCACCCCTACTGTTCAAAGCGTTGAGCTTCATTTGCTTGTTTTATGCACAATTTTTTGTTTATTGAATTCCAAATTTAGCCGCGATTAGGGATAACAAAGGGGAATCATTTGTGCATAAAATGAGTTTGCCAGAAAGCTACCATCTGATCAAAACATATGACGTTCATTTTACTAAGAGCTGTCTAATGGATGTGTAACTGTGAGTCATGGTCATTCACTAAGAATTGAAAACCATATCATTATGAGGAAACCCTTATGTAGCGTAAGCCTGCACACCAAAAACCCGGAACCGCGGTCCGGAACCGCGGTTTTGATTCCCGGTCCGGAACCGTGGTTCCAGTTCAACGGTGCGGAACCGTCTAGGAACCAAGAAACGATACCTCTCCCGAGAGGGGGGGGGGGGGGGCTGAAAAAAAATGTCTTAGCCGGTTCAACTCCGACATCCGCGACATACGTTAGCCCACTTTACTTCCCCCCCATACTCATTCCACTTTGACCCCCCGCCTTTCCGGTACAAGGTAGGGTTAGTGAGACACGCCGAGCTAGGGTTTGACCTGCAGCCCTCGTCGTGTGAGTCATTCTCACTCCAATGCCGTGAAATTTACGGCATGAAGCCATGAGCATGTCGGGCAGTCAGCTGACTCCGAGTGCCGGACCGGGGTCCAGCACACCACTGTCACCCTCACCGAACAGCACGGTGCAGCAGCTCCTCCAACCTGCAGCCGGTACCCCGCAGAACGTTGCCTCCGCTGTAGCCACACCTGAAACATCGACTCCGCTCTTGCCTCCTGACGCACACAAGCGGAAGCCGAGTGTGACATGGACAGTTTTCTCCTACGTCATCATCAACGGGGAGCCCCGTGCATCATGCAACCTCTGTTTGAACAAGAAAGGGCTGAAAGGCACGTTTGCAATGAACGGGAGTGCCACAAGTGGTATGTGGAAACACCTCCGCCTGGCCCACAACGCAAAGTGGAAGGAGTTGAAGCAGTTGGAAGCGGCTCAAGCCTTTCAGAAGCTGCTGCCGCACGCGCCATGACCATTGCCAACATTGTGGACGGCTCAAATTCTGCGGTAGCAAGGTCTGTTGCGGGTGTGGGGACTTGCTTCAACAGAAAGTACATTCTGTGCTGCTTGTGGAAGCATGTGGTAGACAAGAATGTCACGTTCTTGACTATGGAGTCTCCATGGCTGCGCAGAGCATTTTTGCACTGTAACCCCCTTGCTTCTATGCCCGGGCGCATGACCATCGCCCGGCTCATCCGCAACGTTGCTGCGGCCTTCCGCAAGAGGCTGACAAAGATGTTGGGAGAAGTTCAGTTCGGCATCTCCTTCACCACGGATGGATGGCAGACAGATGCTAATGTGAAGTATCTAGGCATCACTGCACATTGGATTGCTGAGTGGGAGATGCAATCCGTGTGCATCTCTTTCCCAAACGTGAGTGACAGTGCTACGGCTGAGAATGTGTACAGGCTCTTTTCTGAGTCCTTGAAGCAGTGTGGGGTATGGAGCAAGATTTACTGCCTCACAGTGGACAACACTATGAATGACAGCATGGTGGACTCCTACCTCACTGTGTAGAATGAAGAATTCACGAAAGCAGGGCACATCCATTGCATGGGGCACTCCATGAATCTTGCTGTCCAGGATCTTCTTGACAAGAGCTCTTTGCAGGAACACTTGCGGCAGGCCTGGGAAATCTGCACATGGGTCACTAGGAGCGCAAAGAGAGAGGAGTCCCTTTCGGCTGCATGTGAAGCCGCGGGTGTGCAGTACCTCCAGCTACATGCCGTCACTCCTACAAGCTGGAACAGTACCCTCGACATGTGTGCCAGGGTACATCAAGTCGGTGCTAGAAGCATGGCTGACAAAGAGGGCGCCGCAGTTGAAGCCCAGTGGTGCCGGGTGGGAGCTCCTTGGACTCGTGACCACCATCGTGAAGCCCTTCAAGGGCTTCACGGAGGATATCTCGGGCCAGCAATACCCTACTCTGTCTATGGTCATTCCATTCTTCACCTTCATCATGGCAAAGATGCAGCAGTGGCAGGTCAAAGCTGCAAATGCAGAAAAGAAGCAAGTGGACAAGCGGCGGACACTTGACTCCACGGAAAAGCTCATCCTTGAATTGAAGCCTGGGTTCCAGGCTGTGGAGGCCACGATGATCCGCCATTTTTCTCATCCCTTTCTCATTGCTGTTGTTTCCCGAACGTGGCTAAGCTGTTTTTATGCCTTTGTATGCAGTTGGACAAGTACATCAGGAAGTTGACAGTGCGCCACGTGTTGGCCATTGCCGTTGACCCACGTTTCCGCTTTCGTTATTTCGAACGCTGCCCCAAGCTGCTTGGCATCAAGTCTGCCTTGGACCTGGAGGTGAAGATAACCGAGCTGCTGAGACTGTACTACGCCCGTGTTGTCCTGCTTCGTGAGGATGAGGCAGCAGCAGTGGCCGCAGCAGCTGCAGCTGCAGCTGCTGCATCAACAACTAGCGCAGATGAGGAGATTGGTGACTCAGGAACCCCTGCCGGTGGAGTGGGGCAGTCGTCATCGTTTGCTGCTGTTGCCGACGTCTCGGGTCCAGCAGCAGTAGCCAAGAAGGGTCAGCCCAACCGGGCCAAAAAATCCATGGATGAGGCGTCCATGGAGGACCCCATGGACGAGCTGTTCGAGGAAGCAGGCCCAACTCCTGTACAGAGAGAGCCTGAGTCGTTGGAGCTTGAAGTGGAGGAGTGGAAGAAGGAGCCCCGCCTTGGACGCAGGACCAACGTTCTACACTATTTCAGGGACAATGATAGGAAGTTGCCCACTTTTTCCCTCATTGTGCAGGACCTTCTTGCCGTGCCTGCTACAAGCACGCCTTGTGAACACATGTTCAGCTTAGGCGGCCGTGTGGTCACTGACTTTAGGCACTCGCTGTCGAACATGACTGTACAAGATGTGTTGAAATTGAAGACGTGGATCAATGATCCCGACCTTGCTGATTTTCCCGTTGCACCAGATGGCTCTCTTGCAGTGGAGTTGCATGAGATTGAGAACCTGGAGAAGGCAAGGAGGCAGGGTGCAAGGCGCAGGGCAACTCGGAACCTGACAAATCCATGTGCAGCAGGACAGGTGGATGGGAGTAGCAGCGATGAGGAGGCAGCAGGTGAAGATGATGAAGATGACGAGGACGACGACGATGAAGAAGACACTGAGGATGGAGGGGACGTGGGCCTGGATGGGATGAAGACATTCTCCCTTGATGATGAGGATGTAGTAGAGATGAAATAGCATGTAGTGTGTAGTGGATGTAGCATGTAGGACCCTAGAGTGCCAAGACACGACCTGCTGATTTGACTTCTTCACTTGTTCGCTCTACAACAGGAACAGTGGGGTAGGGGGGGGGAGGGGCAGGATCACCATGACCCTGCCCCTATGACACTTGTTTTCTCACATGGTCAATCTCTGTTCGTATTGCTGTTCACATAATTCATTTCATTCCTCCAAACTTTCCATGTCCAAGGTTGAATTCCATTGTGCACTGTAAAATGTTGCATTGAGTTCTCAACTTCAGAGATGTGTGTAGCCAGCTGAGAAGCAAACCAAGTGTGTAGCCAACTAAGCAAAGGGTGTAGCCAAGTTAAGTGTAACAACACAAATGTATAGCCAGGTGAGATCTAAACCAATGGCACTAGCAATGCCACTACAAATGGTTTGTCTGTTTGTGACATGAGTATGTCACTCTATGTGAAGTCTCACATGAGAAAGAAATGTCAACAGTGATAATGTGCCAAAACATTGGTACCACACATGGTGGGAAGCACTTTCCATGCCCGGTGGAGAGTGCACACTGCAAAGCACCGGGCTTGTGGTTCTTTTTTGATAGAACCGCGGTTTCTCAGGAGACAGAACTGCGGTTCTTTGGTACCGCGGCTCCACAGAAAAGAACCGTGGTTCCCGTTCCGGCCCGGAGAACCGTCTGGCGGTTCCGGTTCCTCTTTCAGAACCGAGGTTCTGGCATGGTGTGCACCTTTAATGTAGCGTCAAAAAAAAATGCATGGTGTGTAAACAGTTGATGAAACACATCAAAACCATTGAAGTGTTTTGCCTAACATGTCGTCTTGTTTTTTCTAGGTTCATGCTTATCTGCCTTAACATGCAAGGAGTACTATTGCCACAAGAGCTATTCCTATTGCATTGCGTCATGCCACGCGTACGTGATTTCATTATGCCGGAAAACAATTCATCAAGTTGGTCACCCAAGTGACCTGCATACGCCATCATACAATGATGCAATCCCAAAAAAACGTTATTGGTCTTTTATCTAATGGAGAGAAGTTTCTTGGTTCAGGAATAATCTTGTTACTCAATAGATGCATTCACATCTGGCATTGAGAATATGACCCTATCTCTTGTAGTATTTTTGAGACGTCATCAATGTCAAAAGTAGCTCCAAAAGAGTTTCTCTTGTAGACCACATGGGTCTTGTAAGTCGTGTAGATAATCATGAGTCACATAGAAAGTCATTTTCCTTGAAACAAGAACAGAAGAAATCCATCAGGTCGTCCACATCAGATGTATGCATTTCTTTGTAACTATACTGATGAGGAAAATGTCATGTTGGATGGTCCAAAGCCTAGTGTCACAGGTTTCCTTTTAGCCCTGACATGAATCTAGTGAGTAACAATAACTTTAGTTTCCTTTTAACATCTCCTTTCAACATGCATGCAACACCGTCAACAACAACATTGCTCACTTGAATTGGAGAAATCAGATCTATTCAGCTTATTCAACAGTTCAGAAAACCAACCATCACAAAATGGGCTACTTGAAAATTTTCAAATAAAATGAGCACAAAAGTACAAGCAAAAGATCTAGAACAAATAGTGCGTTTGCTCCAATGCTATGCAAACAATGGCCACATAACTACTCATCTGAGATGCATTTAACTTTCTCATGTACACCTTTAAAATTTGACATCTATTTTTATCACAAATTGAACTGCATTGTAGTGTACATTGGACAAGTGGAAAACATTCTCTAGTTGCTAATATGAATAGAGAAAAGCTATAAAACAAAAGATAACCAATACATCACTGAATGGAAATTCTCAGATAAAGTAATATGAAGGTTTGCGTCTTTCTCATGAAAGGAATAAACACTTTTTCATGAAATAGTTCATGAATAGCAAACAAATTGAAGTTCAAATCTTTACATTTTGACTGGAACAAAAATGCATATAGCCTGATTCTTGTATTTCACGTGAACGCTTTAGCTCTCTTAGAGACAGTACAATTGTGGAATTTAGCGACACTTCATGCAACATGTATGATGCTTATGTATGCGTAAACAATGTCTAGAGCTCTATTGCGTCCATTTCCAAACACCGCAACCCATGATGAGCTCACAACACATTGAAATGGCACAACCTTGACGGAATTGTTATCGGTCATTTAACATGTGTAGAGAAGTTCCCAGTATTGTGATCAAACAGGTAAAAAAATGTACCTGACCTTTGGTGTACATGGCGAGATGGCCCATGTGGAAAGAACATGCAAACTTTGCACTCAAAGTCGGACCTTATCGACTTTCAGGACAAAGTCGGCTTGCTTATGATGTCGGTGTCGCTGATGTTGGAGGCAAAATTGGCAACCACGCTTGATTTTTCCATTGATCATTCTCAATAATACAACCAGAAGCAAACCCTCTATGAAATTTGTGAGTTTGGACTGTATTGTTTACTTCCCTGGGCACATGCTGGGCCATGCAGTAACGGAGCACAGCAGGTCCGCTTCCTTTTCTGACTGCGTGCGCCGCATCTCACAACCCCCATACCCAATATGTGACAATACCCCTTCCTATTGTGCGGATTTGTGTTTCATTTTTTTCCTTGCCCAAGTACATGCCAAGCCTTGCGGTAAAGAGGCCAGGAAAATCCCCTTCCTTCAATCACAGCGTGCGCTACATCATGGAACCCCCTCTAAACCCTTGACAAACCCCCTATTTCTATTGGGGTCTTGGGTCAAATCATTTTCTTTGCACGGGGACCTGCCAGGCACCGCGGTAGTGGGGCCTGGCAGGTTCCTTTTCTTTATAAAAAAATGGGCACCTCTCACCAATGTTTGCGATGTTTCACGAGGGCATTGTTGGTTCAACCAGGAAAATCCCTCCTGTGAGCTGGCAAAGTTTGACTTCACCCTCGAAGTTGAACTTTGGCCCTTAAACAATGAGATCATGTATCAGTTGTTTTTTTAGAGGTCACTTATGTTGAATTGACACATGGGAACTGCGGTATGGTCCATACCTCAGTTCCCATGTGTCAATTCAACATAAATCATGTTATCATGACATCTAGATTGCATTATGAAGTCTATTTTTTCTTTTTATGGGAGCCTTCCATGCTGTCAAATTGTATTACCATTTGCAATCAAGGGCATCAAGCTCTTGGCAGAAGGCACGAGGGTCCACTAACAATGTACTGAGAATGCAATGATGTGTGACCGCAAAACTGACAGCTGACATGAACCTTTTTCGAATCGAGCGATTCCAATGACTTCCTCGTAAATGAGATGAAGCTTTTTCCTGTGTATTGTTTCGAGAATTGTTGTTTGACAATATGATTTAAGGAGCCGAGTTACCTCTCATGTAAAGTGAATTTGTACAGTCAACGTCATGAACAAGATTTTTTTTAGATTGTTTACCTTGACCGTACATGTCTTTTGTATTGTGATATGTTCTGAGATGGATACCATCATGGCACTAGCATTCAAATTGCATCCTAGATCCATTCCTTGTCACCAGAGATTTTTTTTTAGACTTAACTTTGGTTTTTCCATTTCAAGTGATTGCTCTCAGCTTATAATCATCCAACACTGAAGTCAACTTCTCTTCTCACTCTTCTCCCTGCCTCCCTCCGCGTAACATCTGTAGGGCCAGTAGCACTTACACGAATAACACCATTAGCATCTCCAACTACATTTCGAGAAATGATTGCATTGCTATCATCGTTAGCAGCATCGCTACCAGCATCAATAGCAGAATGAACAGCAACATGGATAGCAAAATCGAATACACTACTATGCTGCCCTATTGGGCATGGCAGGGCATCCTCTAGCTTTCACCAACGTCTCGAGTTATTCAAATACTCTTCAGGGAGGAAAGATGGTAGGGCTGAACGGCTAAGGCTCATTGTGTAGTGAGGCAACATAGGCAATTTTTTAAGGTTAGCCGTAGCCTTAACATTTGATTACCAAGCGGCTTGTTAACCTTGGTTGTGTTTGGGTGCCAGGCACAAGGTAAGTGGCTGGTGTATCAATCCTCCCTATTGGTGCTCCCCTTTCTACCACTAGTACTGCCACGACTACAAATGCTGCCAGTGTTGTTGCTATCTTGCTACGTTCTATTTTTTGGATGGTAACCTTAATAGTTAATGAACCAAGGAAACAATTATCCAAGGATTTAAAAAGTCCTTCACCCAATCAACCAAGAACCTAAGCAGCTAATTAGCCAAGAAACTAATTAACCAAGCAGCTTCTTGATCAAGAGCCTATGCATCTTATCATGAAAGCATCTCATCAACCAAGAATATAAACTCATAACCCTGCTTCCTATGTTCTCAAGACGTTGGTTGGGCAATAAACTGGCCTTTTCTGTGCTTTGATTGTCACACATGTTGTACTACATTGTGATGTACACAATGCATTGCACAATGTGTATAGGTGTGGTGGCGTATTCTGGTTTTTGGTTCACGCAGTTGAACACCTTTGTTCCTACCGAAACAAGAAAAAGCATCACTAGAATAAGGATAAGGTCAGTGAGGAAACAAGAATAGCAAAAACTCAAGGTTGAAGGTGAGAAAAAAGTACAGTTTCACTCGTTACAAACTCAGCCCTAATACTCTGAACCTCAAGGTACAGGGTTTATGGACCCTGGACCATGGACCTTCAATGGTAAACCGTACACTTGAACCCTGAATTAGCAACCTAAACCTTGAACCCTAAACAGTAAACCTTCAACTGGAACCCTGAAGGTTAACCCCGTACCCTAATTCTAAACCTTAAACCCATATCCCATGTCCCATTCCCCAAACCCCATACCCCATACTCCAGACCACATGACCCATACCCTATTCCCCACACCCCATGCTCAAAACTTCATACCTCATACACCATTCTATATACCATGTACCCCATACTGCATACGCTATAACCAATAGCCTGGACCCAAGACCATGGAGCCTCCACCCCAGACCTTAAACCCTACACCTTTAACCAAAACCTCAAATCTATTGCCCGAACTCTGAACCTTTCACTGAAACAGTAAACTTCCAACTTGAACCTTGAACG
The DNA here is from genome assembly GCA_023375785.1 of Penium margaritaceum. NCBI lineage: Eukaryota > Viridiplantae > Streptophyta > Zygnematophyceae > Desmidiales > Peniaceae > Penium > Penium margaritaceum. The sequence continues at coordinate 20,352 of SZWC01005517.1, forward strand.
TTGACCCTATACCCTTAACCATGAACCATATACCCACATCCCATTCCCCATATTCCACACCCAAGACCCCATACCAAATACCCCACACCCCACAATCCACATCCCATACCGCCTACCCCATATTGTATACCCCATACCACATACCAAAAATCCCATACCTCACACCCCACACCCCATACCCCCAACGCCTACCCCATACCCCATGCTCCATGACCCCATACCCCACACCCCAAACCCCAAACTCTATACCCTGTACTCAAAACCCCACACCCAACACCCCACACCCCACACCCTTACCGCCTATCCCATACCCCACACCCCATACCCCATATCTCATACCCTGTCATATGTGACCAATTGGCTCACCCATGAAATAGTGTATGAACGAGTGCATTGGGAAGTGAAAAATAGAGTGAACATGGAACGTTCACAAAAATGCTAAACATCATGTAGCACCCACCATAACCTTCATCTTAAAGAAGGAATGTACATCTAGGCTTTGCTCATATACATTCATGTGGATGTTTTGTGAAAACTATTGGCATTCAGAAATACAATTTTTGATACATTGACTATCAAATGTGTGAATTTGGGGTGATTAAACATCACTCGGGGTGTGAGGTGTGATGTGTGGGGGTCAGTGTAGTGGGTGTGGGGTATGAAATACCAGGTGTGGGGTATGGGATATGGGGTGTGGGGTATAGAGTGTGGGGTGTGGGCTATGGGGTATGGGGTGTGGGGCATTGGGTATGTGGCATGTTGTTTTGGGTATCGTGTATGTGGTATGGCGTATGAAAATGATTTGAGTGCCCTATACCCCATCGACCACACCCAAAACTCCATAACCCACACCCCATATCCCGTACCCCACACATCGTACTTCATACCTCACACCCATACACAATATCCCACACACCACACCCCACATCCCACACCCCACACCGAATACTTCATACCCCATACCTCATGCCTTGCACTTAGTATCCCAACCAGCTGCCAAGCAGGCAATTAGTCAAGGAGTTGAGCAGTATAGTAGCTTAGCAGGTAAGGAAAAAAATAGAAAACCATCTAGAATGGAACGAGATACATAGCAAGCATGTTATTTCACACGTCAAAAGTTTCCTTCAGACATCCTCCATGCGATGTATATTTGATTGTTGTGCATGCAGACATCATTTCTTGAATTTTTGTTCATGGAAAAAACCGGGATGGATTTCAAGCATAACGAGGGGTAGTAAGGGTTGCAATGTAGTTTGCAATAACAACATGAACAGTACAAGAAAGAGCTGCTACTACATGTGCAAAATGAGCATTTACAGGTTCAACAACAGCAGTTACAAGAGCAGCTACAACCTATGGAGGACTATTCAACTCGTAATTAGCAGCAAGTGTGTGTGCAAGAGTAGCAGGCTCATGTGTAGGAATAGCAGCTGCATATGCACTAGTAGTAGTCGCAAAGATAGTGGCACCATCCGCAACAGGAAGAGTGGTATCCATAACGCTAGGAGCAATAGCGGTGGGAATAGGAGTAGTAACCAAAACAGCAAGAGCTCCAGCCTCACGAGTAGGAGCAACGGTCCAAACAGTACAAGTAACAGCCACAACAAGAGAAGCATTAGCTACAATGTTAGGAGAAATGATAGGGGTCTCACTTGCAACCATTGTCCAAACAATAGCAACAGAAAAAAAAATCATATTTGCAAAGGTGTAGCAAACCTAAATATAGCATCAGTAAGAGTAGCGCTTTCGACAATAACAGTTTCCACCACAACATTAACAACAACTACAGCTGTTCCCACGACAACACTTTCCACAAGAGCAGTTCTCATAGAAAGAATTCCTTCAGCAATAGCTCCCTTAGAAGCACCTAGAAAAACATCATTTCCAACATCAAAAGAAACCATATGGACAGCCAATGTTAGTGCTTGCCTTTGTACTTCAAAAGAAAATGATGTTGCAACAGCAACCGTTGATGACAAGACTAGAGCAACAATAAGAATAGCTACAAAAGTAGCACCTCAAGTAGCAATAGAAACATATACATATACATATACATATACATATACATATACATATACATATACATATACATATACATATACATATACATATACATATACATATACATATACATATACATATTCATGTACATATACATATACATATACGTATACGTATACATATACATATACATATTCATGTACATATACATATACATATACATATACATATACATATACATATACATATACATATACATATACATATACATATACATATACATATACATATACATATACATATTTATATGAATATGTTTTTGCTTTCTCATATATACATATATAGATACACATCTATGAGAGTAAAGATGAATACATACGTATAAATACGTATACACGTACATGTTTACAACTTTATTTCCTTTCTTGCTTTTGTTTGATTCGCATAAAGGCGTGAGGGAATTCACACGGGAAACATCCTGAACGGTGGTGGAGCTCTGGAACAGTAGTTTGGCACATTAGAGAAGAGGCAGAGTAGTTTCTCCGTGCAATAGAAGAGTGGGGGAGTTGAGTCAAAGAAATCTAGAAATTTGGCTGAGAGGTAGAGTGACAGGTCGTTGGAGCAGAAGAGTGGGGCAGCAGGGCATCAAAGGAGTTACAAACCAGTGAAGGAGAAAAGTGGAAAAGCGGATTGAGAAACGAATGGAAATGAAGAGCATAAGAGTAGTTTCTCTGTGCAGCAGAGGAGTGGGGGGAAGTTGGAATAGAAGAGTTGCAGAGCAGGGCAGCAAAGTAACATTGAATGGGAATGGAAAAAGGCTGGTGGAGCGGAGCAGGAAAGGAGTGGTAAAGAAGAGTATAGCATCATTTACATGCAGCAGAGGAGTGGTGGATTTTGGCAACAAAGTGGTGGCAAGCTATGCCAAAAGAAGAGTGGCAGAGTAGAGTTTCTAAGGAGTGGCAACTTGGCAAGGTAGAAGAGTGGAGGAGCAGAGAAGAAAATGTGTGGCCAGCCAGCAGAGCAGAAGAGTGGAGGAATAGAGCAACAAAGGATTGGCAAGCCGGGGAAGCAGAAGAGTACAAGAACAGAGGAGCAAAGAAGTGGCAAGCGGTTGGAGCAAAGAGTTGATGAGCAGATCAGGAAAGGAGTGCCAAGCCGGTTGAGTACAACAGTGATAGAGCGGAACAGCAAAAGAGTGGCAAGCCAGCGGAGAAAAAGAGTGGTAAAGCAGAGCAGCAACAGCATGGAAAAGCAGACAAGAAGAGTGGAGGAGCAAAGAATCAAAGGAGTTGCACGCTGGAAGTGCAGAAGAGTGGCAATGCGGAGCAGCAAAGGAATGGCAAAGTAGAGTAGAAGAGCGAAGGAGCAAAGCATGAATGGAGTGGAAGTTTAGACCGGAATAGTAGAGGAGAAAAAAAGTGAAATATTGGGAAGCAAGGGGTGTAGAAGAGTCTCTGAACAAAGGAGCAATGGAATAGTTAAGTAGAACAAAATGTTGGATAAGCAAGAAGAAGAAGGGTACCTAAGCGACATATCAGAACAATGTCAAGTTTGTGGATCAGAAAATCAGCGGGGTAGAGAAACAGAAGAATGGCAAAGCAGAAATCATGCAAAGTGGCAAATCCGCTATGGGGAACAAGAGTGGTGGAGCAGAGCAACAGAAGAGTCATAGAACTGAGAAGTAGAAATCTGGTAAAGAAGAAGAGCAGGGGAGAAAAATAGTAGAAGAGAAAGATGGAAAAGTTTCCACGCAAAAACAAACCAAATTATTGGAGTAAAGGTGTGCTATTGAAGAAAGGCTAAATTCGATAAATGGAGAGGATTGAGGCAACAAGGAAGAGGAAGGAGATTGTGAGGAAGAGAAAAAAGCTACAAGGGAAGAGGAGGGAGACAGTGGTGAAGAGGGTAAGCCACAGGGGGAGAGGAGGGAGACAGTGGGGAAAAGCAAAGAGCAGACAACTTTGAGCAAAATGCTAGCAGTGTAGGGCAAGAAATCCCTTGGTAATGAGTTGGGAGTCAGTCGGAAAGGGCATGGAGTTAGCGGGGAAGTGTAGGGAGTCATCAGGGAAGATGAGGAAGACAGCAGTGAAGTGCATCGGATCAGTGGGGAAGATCAGGGAGGAAGTGGGAACGAGCAGGGAGTCAGTGGGGAAGATGAGGGAGTTAGTGGTGAAGAGCATAAAGCAAGTGGGAAAGAGGAGGGCGTCCATGCGGAAGTGCAGGTTGTAGGTGGGTAAGAGAAGGGAGGTAGTGAGCAAGTGGTTTGAGGAAGTTGGGATGAGCAAGGGGCAAGAGAATGAAAATTACATTGGGTAAAATGAGAATCGTAGAGGAGAAGGAGAGAGCAGTGGGAGCAGAGGACAACAGTTAATGAGGCAGGAAAAGGCAAAGTGTGCCACATTTGATAACCAGAAGATAGGATAATTCTCAAACAAGGGCAAAGTGGTTGGTTTTGTCCCTGAGAAAGTTATGTCCAGGAAGAAAGAGGAGAGAAATGCACAAAAACGAGCTAATTTGGTCAACAGTAGTGGTGAGGGTGAATCTTAGCGCAACAAGAACTCAACTTAAACATGGATGAAGTCATTTTTTTCCATGGGCATTAACAACCTGGCAAGAGGCAGGGGTAAAAGAAGAGTTCAATGAGTAGTCTGAACTGCGAAATCCATGTGTTTGACTCCAAAGAAATTCATGAGGGTATCTTACAAGAGTCGAAGGAATTTCCTTGATCTACTCTAAATGTGTATCAATTGTTTTCCCTAATGACAAAATATTTCCACCATGAATATTTTACTGTGTTTGCTTAGTGTAGAAGATTCAATGAATCGATCACAAACAATGATTGAGTTATATCCATGTTTTTACTTGTACATCAGCACCACCACCACTTGGTGTAGGCAATGCATTTTGCTGAAGAAGAATTTTAAGGGTGTGCATTAGGGTGTTATGTACCATCGTAATGTCATGTTGATGTATCTAATTGCTTGGCATGCATCTCAATCATTAAATGGTAATTATGTACACAATTGCATCATGCTGTCTTCCACTACATTCCATCCAAATACATGGTGCCCAATGGATCAACAATTATTTAATGCTAAATGACATATGAGAGTCTGTCATTTCATAAAGTAGAGAGCAATTGGAAGAAATTTATTGAAACATGAACAAGATCAAGAAACATAATGTCCATGACAATGGAATGATTGTATAGCCATTATTGTAGCAAAGATGTACATGATCCAAAACCTCAAAAAAGGTTTTGCCACCATTTGGACACATAAAACATCAAGCATAATGAGTTAGGATTCAATGAAGCCAAATAATCTCCATAAAAAAGGATGTGAATCTTCAATAGGAGAGGCCACAACAGTACAACAGATTCCTATGAACGTGTAACAACTCTGATTTTGTCTACATCATTGTCTTCATCAAATAGCCTATCTAAAACGAACATGTGTGTGGTAGTGTGTGCCCCTTCCTTTAATGCGCCGCAAGCATCTTAGGAAGAGACATTGACTTCTTTTGGTGGTTCTTTCGGATGCTAATTTGATGCTCTAGATCTCGGTTTATGCAACGCTGATCAGCACAAAACGGGGGTTCATTTCCACCTGTAGGGCCGAAGGGAGCAGCTTCACAACCATGTCAAGTCAGAGCCTAAATGGGACAGGGACCAAGAATCACGGCATGGGTAGTATCCACTGATTCCCTGAAGTCAGTGGGAAGATATTGAATTCAAAATCTCACTGCTGTGGCAGTTGAACTTTGATTGTTTGCCACCGTCTTAAATCTTATGGGCTTCATTGTGATGCATAGTGATAAAATTCTTATTGTTGCATTTTGGAGGAACTATTCAATACAATGAATAGGTGTTAGCTACAATCATCATTATTTTGTCAAACTGTGTTTCAATACCTCAATAAAGATTTAAGTCACTCCTGGATTCATGACAAAAAAAAAACAAAAAAGGTGCTGACAAACATAATGGTGGAAGCTAGAGTAATCATCTAGATTGGGGCTAGTTAAGGGAGGTCAATGCCAAAAGCCCTAGAAATTGCATGAGCATGAATATGAGAACTAAAACAACCAAAGGTAAGGGGATCAGTAGGGACAGTGGTAGGGGGTATGACAGGGACAGAGGCAGATATGTTTGACACTTATGGAAACGTTTGGTTGTGGTAACAGCTTCTCGTGGCTGTTGCGGCTTTTTGTGGACTTAATCACAGCTTTCCATGGCTTCTTGTAGCAGTGAAGGTTGCCGCTTGTTGCAGATTTTTGTAGCGGTTGTTTTCAACAATATCTCGCAATTTCTTGCATCATTTTGTATGGGCAACATCTTCTTCCCCTGTCCAAGACTTGTTTTCATGTCTGTAGATCACTGGAAGTTGGAAGATGTGAGCTTTTGAATGAGCAGTTAAGGGTCACCTTGGACGCAGGTTGGGAGGATGGTGATGAGAAAATCCTACTATAATTCTGCTTCGTTGCTTGAACGTTGACTAAGACACTACAAATCGACCGCATGGACACACTATAACATACAAAGTAAACGAAATGAATTTGTTGAGGTTTAACCTCTATTATCCGGTGTAGGAGGCTGGATGGACCCTCAATATGTTTGTTTAGTAGAGTAAACTATGCATGGTATGTTCCTGTTTTTCATCTCGATGAGTATGCCGACCTTGTTTGCTTGACTAGCTCACAAACTTCAATCAAGAGAATAATGGTGCAACAGTTTTCCAACAAGACAATTTTTATAGAAATGTAGTTGTAGTGGAGCATGTTTACTTTTATTTGTTTCTGAACTATCTGTAACGTTACAATAAGTAGATTCTATTCTCTTGTTACATAATAACATTATGTGGATGATCTTTGTATTCCTTACTGCATTCATATACCATATGTATGAAATCTTTGTTCCATTGGCTATACATTTTGGAGCGACATCAAAAGAGAGCCGGTAGACAGCAAAGCGCGTGCACAATGAGAGCAAACAATGGACAGTCAAGAAGAAGAGTATAGATTTATCCAGGATTGGTGGTTTGTCTTTTGGACTTGGGGATAAATTCTGTAGAATAGTGGACAAAGTCATGGAATTGATATGATTTTACCACAATGTGTTGCCTCAACCGGATATTTGGGGAGATGTGAGTGGTTTCTTTCATACAAACCTAAGGCATGTTTAGATACAACAAAGCTATTCATAAGAAGTGTTGCCCACATACACCATACTTTGAACCCGGTTATGGTGCCCTAACACCCCATTTGCAACCTCCTTCAAACAGTTACAATGACTTGCAAAAATGTGAACCCACATGAAATCACTTGCAGCCACTTGCAATCACCCGTGGCTATCTCAAACTAATTATAATCATCTATAGGCATGTTCTACTTATCTGCATAAAGTTGCAAAATCTAGAAACTTCTTGCCATATTTCTCTTTCTATTTCAATGACATGCAACCATGTACAACCACCTATAACCATTTCATGTAAATCTATAGACACTTTACTAAACTTGCACTCACTTACAATCACTTGAGTTAATGTGAATTCACCCGTAGTCATTTGCAACCAACCATAATCACCTATAGCCATGTTGTACTCACCAACAGCCAATTGCAATTCTTTGCACCATTTTCCCATATTCCACAATCCATTCCAATAAAATGCAATCATGTTCAGTCACTACCAAGCAATTTAAAACCACATGCTGACATTTGCAATAACATACAAAAAATGCACCCAGTTGTAATCGCTTGGAATGACCTGCAATCACCCAAACTAATTTCCAAATAATTAAAAAAATCTGTAGCAATTCTCTACACACCTCCATAATATGGTACCTCTTGTATTAAGTTAAAATGAAAGGGAATATGTAAATCAACCAAGAACTGTATTACATAAACCCACAGAAACATGCAATGACTTGCATTTGCTTGCAATTGCATAACATGACTTGGAACCACCGAGTTCATTTACAATCACCTATGGATTTGCTACAATCCAAATCCAAATGGTTGTATTGTTGCATCATCTGGAGTGGACATGTGCATCCACGATTGTTCCGGTGGGATGGGCGGAATGAGGGGCAATCAGGAAGGGATCAGTAAGCTGTAAAAGGTTTGAAATATCCGGAGCAAACCCCAACAAACATTTGGATTTGTTTTGATCCATTTCTCAAAGGTTACATTGCTTTAATCCAAGGTGGGTATGTGCAATCACCGGTGTTTTGGTGGGGTGGACGAATAAGGGTTAAGAAGAAAACGAATCAACCAGAAACACCAAGGATCCATCAAGTGTAGCTCAAGGAAAAACCAGAAACACTGTGGATAATCATTGATTCAAATCCCAATGGTTGCATTGCCTCATTCTCCAAAATGATTATGCACACCCACCATTGATCTGGTGGAATGGACTTAAGAAGGAGCAAATGGAAACAAATTGAGAATCCATAAAATGTTTCTAGTAGACGTAGGAAAATGTACAAACACCATGGATTTACCTTGATTGAAATCCCCATGGTTGCATCACTTCGTACTCTCATGTGGGTATACGCACTCAAAGTTGTTGTGGTAGGGTGTGCGGAATCAGGAGCAATTGAAACCAAATCAATAAGACATTAAATGCTTCTAGTAGCCCTAGGAAAACATATAAACACCGTGGATGTGCTGCAATTGAAATCCTTATGGTGCAATTGTTTTGTCCTTAGGAGAGGGTATGCAAAGCCATGATTGTTGCGATGGGGTGGGTGAAATCATGGGAAATAAAAAAAAATGAATAGCCATGAATGTGTCTAGTAACTCGAGGGGAATCCAAAAAAACATTGGATCTGCCTTGATCAAAATACGAATGGTTTCATTTCTTTGTGCTCTGAGGTGGGTATGCACAACCACAGTTGTTCCGATGGGGTGGACGAAATCAAGGTCAATTACAATCTAATTGACATGTGCTAAAATTATTTGAGTAGTCCTAAGCAAGCGCAAATCAACTGTAGATTTTTCATGGTTGGAATCCCAGTCATTGGATTGGTTTGTGATAAGGAGAGGGTATGTGCATGCACGGTTGTTGTCGTGGGGTGGGCGAGTTCAGGGGAAATTAGAAACAAATATTATCCAAAGGAAAACAGGTAAAGAATCTTGAGTTTTCTATTCATGTAAATGTTTCCAGAATAAATCCATGGAAAACTAAAAAATCTCGATTCTGCTTGATTGAAATTCAAATGGATGTATTACTTTGTGTTGTGGAGTTGGTATGCACATTCACGGTTGTTCCAATGGGATGGATGGAATCAGGGGCAATCGGAAAAACATTAACAAGCTTTACATTGCAGTGTGTGGCAATTTACGTACCATACGTAGACGTGCATTTGCCTCATTGTTATCCTGAGGAGTGCTTTGGTGATGCATGTGGCTGTGGGTGCACGAGCCGCTGGCCCACCATCCCCCCCACTCCCACTGCTCACGATTTCTCTACTGTTTGCTTAGGTGTTAGATATTGTGCTGTAAATTCTGTTGTGTAGAGCGTTCTTTGCCCTAAAGCGTGATTCATTTACCTCGTTTTCATCTCAAACAGTGCCCTTGTGGTGTCCCCGGCTGTGGGTGCATGAACTTCTTCTCCGCTCCTCAATTCCCACTACTTGGTAATTCTATGCGATCCACTGTAGTATTGGATTTTTTTGCCATGAATTGGATTGTGTAGAATTTCTATTGGACTATATCCCAGCACATTTGCTAGGGTTTTATCCCGAGCAGTTGGCCCATGGTGAATTTGGCCGTGGTTGCACCCGCTACTTTCCCTCCACCCCCACACCCATTGCTCAAGAATTTCCAAGTTCCGCAGAAGTATCCAATGTGTGTTCCATAGATTACACCATGTTAAATTCTCCACGCCATATGTTTTGGTAATTGTTACTAGTCATTACCCTAAATGGTGTCCCTCTGATGCATTCGAAAGTGGGTGGGCGCAATGGTGCCGCACCACCCCCACTACAAAGATACCATCTAGGTTCATTACATGAACCATAACAAATTCATGGTCTTGTTGACATCAAGAATGGTTTTTTTCTTCAAAATATAGTTTATTTCAATGTGCATAAATGTTTGAGAGATCTTTACTGTTTTATACACGATTCATTCTCAATTTCTCATTTCATTCTAGATGCAAGTGAGCAATGAAGTGAGCAATTTCGTTGTGAAGTGAGCAATGAAAACTCATTTTGAAGTGGGCAATGTCATTGGGTACACAATATGCATTTACTTTTGTTGATAGAAACATTTTATTAGTAGAAAATGTATTGACGCGATCTTGTTCACATTATCATTTCCCCATCTTGTTGCCAAACTGGTTAGAACATGTAGAAATAAACCTGATACCAAAACAATTTGCCCTATAGAAAAAATGGGGCCAATGTCGCACATGGGGAGATTATGTCTCTTCTTATTTTAAAAATACAATTCAATCCTCCAAATTTCAAGTGGAGAATTCTGGATTACTTCTATAACGCACTTGGTGAATTTTCAAATAGAAAAATCACAAAATTGATAGTATGTTTTTGTTTTGTGGTTTGCTGTAAGAAATCTAGTTGTAGCCATAGGATTTGATAAAAACCTATGTTATCAATGTTATTGAAACCTAGGAAATGTTTTTTATCATCAACACTAAAATGACAAGTTAATCTAGATGAGTTTTGTCCACTAGAATTAATGGTACATTGAACATCCATGCTAAGAGTGCAACTTGCAGCTTTTGCTAACTGTGCGATGGTGTTTAAGACGCTGGTTCACGTAGCACTCGTGTCAATGATGTTAAAAAAAACTTCTACCATGAATTTTTCAGTCATGTTCATTTTGCATGTAATTGTCTTGTGAATGCTACAATAACTCTTGGATGTTAAACATGTTCCACGTTTAATCACCAGTTGTCATTTTTGAGCTGCCAAACCTCATGCATGGATTTTGATCATTGCATGTTCGTTGAGTGTGATCGGCACTCACATTTGTGTTTAATGTAAATCCAAAGACAAACAATGTATCCTACATCTCGGTGCTAGTCTTACGTTTGTGGATACGCATTTTTTTGGACCATGTTTTCTTTACACCATGAGCATTGCATTCAGCACCAAAATCACAAATGCATCAGTATTCGTGACAAAAGTTCAACTGGAGTTAGCTTAATGTGGTGGATTCTACATCAGCAGTAATTTCACAATAAGAAAATTATCCATTTCTGGTATGTTTATTGGCAGGGACATCCATGATATGGAAGATGCTCCTCTAACCGTAAAACTGACACTTATGTGTTGCATTCGTCACATTTTGTGTTGTTGACTTGATATGATTATTCGTTGAGTGGTCATGGATAGGTCTTTTGTATATAATTGAAGTATAGAATATGTCTCTATATGCGCCACCATTGTGGTTTTCCAACTTGGTGTACATGAAAGTGGCTGTTTTGCATGTAGAAATAGCATTGAGCCATGTCTTGGATTTCAGAGGTCAACCCATCCAGGTTCTCTAAAAGAATGCCCAAAATGTAAGGTTCTATTAATCAATTAGTCAATTTTGGTGGTAAACGTCTTGCATTGAAGGATTTCCAAGTAAAATTCATTGAAGGAATGAAAAACTTTCCATTTCTCTCCCTTTTGTGGTTTGGAATGGAAGAGTATAGGAAAATCCGGAATGGTGATTTTTGGAAGCGTTCAACCATACTGTTTAGAAGATATCCCCTACATATCCATGGTCAACTTGAACACACACTTGTGTTTGACCAGCAAGGCTTCTAAACTTTCAAACGTTGTTTAGTACGGTTAGAATGGATTTTGTCTAATTGAGGATTCATGAAGAATGAACAATTGTTTGTGGGATTCTTGGGATCTTCAAAGCTTGAATGAGTGGTTTCCTAGGTTGAAATCAGTATGATGAAGAGTTTTAAAAACATTAGAAATCTCCAACCAATCCCTTTGTTCCTTTTTTAAAAAGAAAAAACCGGGTTGAAACAAAATTGTTCTCTCTCTTGCCGTGCACGTGCCAGCCTACAAGCCAAGGGGAAAACCAATGTGAAAATGGTTTTTGAACACATGACACTTTTTTTCTAACATGTGGTGTGATACATCTGCATCATTTGGGCAGTTTTCTGAGTATCCTTAAGGGAATAGGATATGTTATTCCTGTGTGTAAGGCCTATGCAAGAAGTCAGTCAATGATGGAGGGAGGAAATTGTATCCTTGCCTCTCAATATCCTCATCCCAATCTGGAAGTATAACACATCTCTTTCCAGACTTGGATAGTGTAGAAATCTCCATACTCAGGTGGAGGGGGGAAGAGGGGGAAGGTAAATCCAGATTTACTTCTCTCTTGGTGATGTTAACACCATGTACGAGGGAGGGAAATTGACGCTCCCCTTGCCATCCCCTTAGTGCTTCCGGCTCTATGGAAGAGGGGGTGTTGGAGGGGGACTCCCATCTCGCATCTCTCCCTTAGAACAAAAAATGATTTGGGGGGAAGGGAGAGGAAATACCATCCCTTTTCTCCTTGGACAAGGTTTCCAGACCTGTGAAAAGAATATGGGAAAAAATCCATCCTTCTCCTTCCCTTTAGCGCTGTCGACACCGTGGGAGGGGGG
>SZWC01005517.1:39351-51142 GCA_023375785.1 Penium margaritaceum
GGAGAGCGCCACGCGCGCCGACGAGGAGGGGAGGGCACCACGCGCCGACAAGGGGGGGGGGGGGAGGGCACCACGCGTGCTGACAAGGAGGGGAGGGCACCACGCGCGCCGGCGGAGGGGGGACGCGTCGCGCACGTCCGCGGCGAGCACCCGAGAGGTATTTTTTTGCGACGGAAGGGGGACAGGAGCTGTGTCAACGAGGGGAGGAGGGCGAATTGGCAAAGGCACAGATGACAAGGAGCAAAGCGAGAGGAGGAACGAGAGGAGCGGAAGCGAGAAACAGAAACGAGGCACCCACAGCCGACTAGCCTTACTCTGATGCCATGGTGAGAAGGATGAATGTAGAATAGTTAAAGATCAAGAATTGATTGAAGTGAAGCAGAACAGAGTAAAAAGTACATGTGCCTCACCCTACTTGGATTCGTGCACGGACGCATAATCCTAACGGCTTGTAGCCTTTTGATCACAACGGTCTTGTCAGTTTGGGAAACATCCTATGCAGACAATTTCATGAAATGCTCCGCACCACTGATTTCTAACCTGATGAGGAAACGGTACTAAATACTTTAACATGACAGCGTGAGTCTAACATTCAACCGGCATCACCGGTTTGCTACTTTCAGCTTAGTAGTTTGACACATATTGTGTGATGATTGCATCTTTCCTTGTTAACGGAGAGCTTTTTCCATTCACAAAAGAATGAAAAGATCACCACTGACAGTCGTAAACATAGTAGACCAGATTCTCACCGGTTTGAGCCAGGATAGTCTACACTAACATATTGGGTTGAGAGAATAGTAAAGGAGAATGGCCGAAAACACACTTAAACTCACAATTCAACTTTACACAATATAGTTCAGAAACCACTTTAGGAACAAATGCTTTGTACAATGAAAAAGAATATTTTCTTTCAGAAAAGATGCTATAAGGCATACGAAATGTCATTACAAGCATTTTCAGGATTTTTGAATGAATGGGTAAAGATATTTCAGATTGAATAATGTTTTATTCTTTCATGCTTTCTATATCTAGTGAAATGTTTTTCTTCTATTGTGCATTGGAACGGTTTTAGTTTTCACATTTTTGTTGGCATGTGTGGCTGGTTTCAAGATCCAATTTTATACATCAACAACTTGATATTTTTTAGGGTTTTCTTTCTGTAACCATATCCATTGAAGGAAATTTCCAATAAAACAGATTTTGAAATTGATTGAAATATGCAAAAACCATGATATCATGGTAGCCTTTCTGTTATGACCATCTGTTTATAATGACATTTTTTCAATTACTTTGATTCCTTAAAATAGAAACAATTCAAAATCCTACATATTCCTTCATGGATTCTTGAATGAAATCAAGTTTGACATCTTTGAGAAACCCATGCGCATTTTATGAAGTGTCTATAAAGCATTCAGTGCCTTTGAAAAAACATTATAAAGATGATTAAGAAATTCTCTATACTTCCATTTTTTGTGCAAAAATGATGAATCATTGTCTTAAAACAAAAACAAAGCACCCTATTTTGATGAGGAACAAGGAAAAAGACGCAAAACAAGAATAAATGTTAACACTATTTGATTCATTCAGTAATACTTTACTTTATCAGGTCCAATTAAGTGAATGCTTCATTGAAAAAGGTTCCAAGGCCATGAAAACGTGTCGAGGTATGAACAGAAATTAATTAACATGACTTTAAAGTTTTTTGAATGCAGGAAACATATTTTGCTTGAAATATGAGAGCAAATAGTTGTCAAGCTTGAGCAGTTCATTCATTTCATGCACCCACACATACTTAGCAGTATGGGTTGTTATGAAGGATTAACGTCTTGGTTCTTTGGATTTATTTAAGCATTTAAAAACAAAAACATTGTGCGGGTTCTTAGAAGAGGAAAAATCTGTACCATTTTAATAACTACAAGAATGGTATATGGAAATGCAAAGAAAGGTTATCCTTAATTATGATCCTTTAGTGGAACACTGTTTCTAGTGCTTACAAACAACATTTATTGATTTGAAAGTACATGTTGCACATTTCATTCCGTTTCTAAGCCCATGCATGCGTATGATGGTTTGGAGAACTGAAACCTTTGTATTTATTTTTGAAGAGATGTCTCTTAGTTTGTATTGAGCAAGCCTTATCTTCACAAATCTACCAACATTGCTTCAAGGACTGTTGAGATCATGTTCCACGGTCTTACTGTGCGAAAACTGGTCGTAGAGGTATCCATCTAAAACAAAACACAAACCATGACCTTTACATTCTACTTCCTGCTTGTAATCAGATGTGGTCCAATGAAATTGATGAATCCAGTGAATGGCCGCTTCTTGTGGCTCTTGAACTATCCTCTTTTGAAAGCCAAATTCAAAAGAACGTATCCTTGGTGTAAGAAAATGTTAGGGTCTTTAACATTTTGTTTGTTAGACCTCCAAAATAGCTTGAATCGGAAGAGGCAATGGGGTATCTCAACAAAGATTCGTTTGAATATGTTGAGCAGCTCAGAGAGTTGTGTACTGATATCTTGATTTCATTAAGTTCAAGAATTTGTTCAGGAAAAGGCACACACATAAACCACTTGAACTGGTGTAATTCATGAAAACAATCAAATTTCAAAAAATTCTTCTGAAAGTTCAAATGAAATAATGTATTGTTGATAACATCGTTCAAATGTTTTGAAAATTCAAATCATTCGGTTTTCTTTCACTGCAATTCTTTCACGATGTATTAGCACATGTTTTTCACAATTGACAATGCATTCTACTTTTACCTTTCACTCACTTAATACGTTTTGTATGAAACACTCGCCAAATCCTTGACATGAAGCATTCATCAGTCTCCGTTTCACCCGAAACAGTCAAGTATAAACATGTTTGATAGTTTTAGAAGCCTTAAACATCTTTGCTTGTTGAAAACCAGAGATTTGTATCCACGTGTATTGGATAACATTTTTCATAAACATATCAAACAAGGCAACAATAAAGATGAACACATCCATGTTTACATAATTGGACGCATGTCAGGAAGGCAATAAGAGTAGGGATATGGAAAACTACATCAGTGTATCATCCTCCTACGAACTGTAAAAATGAGTACCCAAAACATTCTATGATTTTTTGAGACCATCAAATGGAAGAGATTATGCATAAACATAATACTTTGAACAAAAAAAAAATCAAAAACTTTGAGGTTTTGATTCAATGTATGCAGTTAGATGTGTGATCATATCACGAGCAAAAGTGATGATGAGGCTCGAGCAAAGTTCAAGTTCCAAGTCATATAGAAACCATATTCTTGGATTGAAACTTAATCTTCTTCAATATGTTATGTAACTATTGTGTTAACGTTTCTCAAGATTTCATGTTTTAATGTAAATGGTTTAAAAAATGAATACAAAAGTTAATCAAACTGATCTTCTATCATTGTTTGTGTATTGAATTCTGTGGTAACTCCATTCACCAAGCGCATGTTTTTGCCTTACCCAAAACAACACAGGTGTACAATTACCGACACTAATTATCATACAGTAGTCTTCCTCTCAAGACCTCCATCTTATTTCACATAAGAATATCCTTGCTTGATAGAAGAGTTTTGTTCTTCTGATACCTCACATTTCATCCCCCACCTCTCCTTCTCTATGTCCCTCTCTCTCTCTCTCTCTCTCTCTCTCTCTCTCTCTCTCTTAAGATTTCATGGAAGCTTCAAGCACAATTTCTTTCTTGTAACTGCAAGTTGCGTCCAATTCCCAGGGGCATTTTCAACAAGAATTTTAACATTCATGGTTAATGTTATAGTTGTGGACAAGGGGCACATGAAAGATGAGAAACTAACCGATTAATCTGCAAGGAGTCTTTCTTCCTCAGTTTGCCTGATGTTCACTTCCGTTCTATCAATATGTCATTATAAGAGATATCGTAATCTGTTACTGGAAAGGCTTATCCCATGTCCATGAAGTTATCTTAATTTGTTTATGCAGAGAGCTCCTAATCGTATAGAATACAATTCATGAGATCTAGAAGTTTTGCTCATCATGTGAAAATCAGAGGATGAAATAGTTTAAAATGATGCGATGATTGTAGTATACATCAAATGGTTACTTTCATCATTGTCCATTGATCATGGATTTTCACTATTTCTATAGTAGATAGAAATCTATAAATGATAGTTCCTTCTAACTTCCTTCTAACTTAAAAAAAAAAACAAAAAAATCCATCACTAGATTTCCTACATCAATGAACTTATCAGTTGATTCAATTGTCTCTTAATTCCCCTTTATTGATTGAATGCAAAACATAGATAATTATAAAAATGAAAATGAAAGGATACGTGTATCATACCTGGCATTTGAAAAGGAAATGTTCTACCTTTATGATGAAATACATGCACATGAACCATAATGAAAGAATTGCTTAGTGCCTTCACATTTAAAGAAGGATTACAATGTGTTTGGGATGGCTTGCTGAACAACCCTGTGAACAAGACTGTAATACAATCGTTTTTCTTACAAAAAATCCAATCAGTCATTTCAAATTTCTAGAAAACAACTTGAGGTGTTGCAATCTCTAGAACTGAAAGAAAAGCTCATCACAAAGATTGTGAATGTAAAAGTAAGGCCCACTAGGTTGAGATAGGTATGACCCAAAGCAGATTGAAAAGGGATTTCTCTGAATATAGGACATTCTAACAAAGCACCTTGCTATGGGAAGGGGATTGAAGGGATTTGCTTGCGGGAAACATTCTTTAGGTTATGTTAAGCACTTTTTGGTATCGAAAACCCATTCTTTGAATGACTTGGCCACACCTCTCGGCAAGAAGGCTGGGATTTGTCGTGAAATATCCCCCACATGTGGAATGATCTGTTTCCAACAATCACCATGCCGTTCATGTTAGGAATCTAGGGTATCCACGTGGAAGTATTAATGTTTATCTTGGCCTAGACCAACAAGAGAAATGATGTGGTTCAAGTTCAGTCAATTCATCAACAAATTAATACAAGAAAACATTATATTTTGGCTTTCTCTTGGGTTGATGTATTCAAACGTGGACTACGTACTTTCACTTTGATAGGTGCATACATTTGAGATGAATAACTTTGAGAGACATGATCATAATGGCTCATAGGCCCATGGATTATAGCATCGTATTCAGACTGAATGTAACATTGGTAGCAATGAGTTAGTCATTCACCTGCGTGAATTCTTTAAAGAAGACTTGGAACCTCATCGTTCCAAGTTACACTGTTTTTACATGATGTAGAAATGTTTTTTGTAGATAGATGTAGAATCTTTGAAGAGTTGTTGGAGTACAATAAGTGGTAGTTTATAGTGATAAAGTTCACAGTGAAGTTTTTGTTTTCCTTTTTTGCCTTTATGTTTCATAACTACCATGTAAGGTTGGTTTTCATGGTAATGTATGCCTTATTTGAAACATCTTTACAAAAAAGTGTCTTCTTCAAATGAAGCATACCTTTGTGCAATGTTTGCAATGAAATGTTGAGTGCACATTGAGTTTTACCTTTTTATCACCAATGCCAACAACTATAGCTTGAGGACAAAAACCTTACAAACAGGTTGATTTTCCACAATTTTCTCAACAAAAAGTATTCCTCTTCACTTCATTAAAGAGGAAGCGCTGCCAAACTTTTCAAGATACTTTGGATTTAATGTTATGCTTTTCCTTTTAAATAAAAATCAATTGTTTTGAGAGAGATCAAAATGATGGTGATTGGGAGATGTTATTACAGAAGATATGGAAAGCAGAGGATCAAGTTGTTGTTTGTTTGCATCAATAAAAACTGCATTAGATACCTTGATCAGGTCAAGTTTCTATCCAAACCTTGCTTGCCAATTCACCCTCAACAACCTATGATGGCCTTCCATTAACTTTTCCCCTCCATCCATCCTCACCATTTATGGTAGAAGGTGGTCTCTAAATGTATGCTGCAAGAGGATTCAAAAGAAAAAATCTAGCAAGTGAGAGTTGTCTAAGATCATCCAAATGTTTTGCAATTTGCATAAACTCATTCAAAGGTAGTGATAGTGTACTTGGTACAGGCCGTGTAGTTTTGAATATGCTAGATTATTTAAGATGGCATATGATTATAATGAATTGGTCACCGAGATTCTTCAAAGTAAGAAAGTCATGAATGGGGCTGAAGATGTGAATAAGACAATATTTCCTAAATGCATGGATGACGAGTGGAAGGTCTTTTCTCACACTACCATGGAGGCTGATGTGGTGGGTATAATCGTTGTTATCTTAGGGAATGATGACAAAGACTACAGAAAAGAAAACACTAGCTCTCCTTCCAAGCTTGAGATAAACAGGATGAAAAACTTTGAAGCACCTTGAAAATTCTACAAAAGCCACAAGCAACCATCTCGTGGAACTGAAAATCCATGCAGAGCTCTGACTGTAAACTAGTACTTCTTTGAGCATAAAAGAAGGGGTTACTTGCTCTAAGCCACATTCTTGTCAATAATCCGGTGGCATTTACACGGATGGCTTGCAGACATGACTTAAATGAAGGAAAACATTACCATTTTTAGCAATTTAATCAATGAAAAAATCCCATACAAGTCATTTTATTCATTGTGATCAAGAACTAAAAAAAAGAAAACATATATTGTCTTCCAATGGATGTTTGTTCTCTATGGAAAGCCAATGTTTAATGATTGATGTAGCAGGCATCTGTGATGAACTTAAACTTTTGTAAAATTATTACACATAGGAGCATGTTTGTAATGAAATTACGAACATGTTTTACTAGCTTAACAAGAGTTTTCTTGCAATCAACAACACCTTCATCATGATTCATTCATAAGGATGATTAAAGAATGTATGTATCGGTGTTTGCTGATATTGTGATCAAGCAAAACTTAAAAACAGGAAACATGTATTGTCTTCCAACGTAAGCTTGTTCTCTATATCAAGCCAATGTTTAAAAATTGATGTAGCAGGCCTTTCTGATGAACTTGAACTTTTGTCAAATTCTTACACATAGGAGCATGTTCGTAATTAAACTAGGAACATGTTTTAATAGAGAAACAAGATAGTTCTTCAAATCAACAGTACCTTCATCATGATGCATTCATTAGGATGATTAAAAGTATGTACATGTTGGTGGTTGTTGATATGGCTGCCATGCATGATATCTCTAACCCATCATTGATTTTCAAAGCCTAGAATTCATTACATAACTCTTTGTATTCACATGGGCAGTATCTACAATCATTAGGCAACATGTCGAATTGGCTCTTTTTACCATAAGTAGGCTTAGGAAGTAATAAGAATGTAACAATTTGTAGATTATGATGCAGAACTAGGTAGTGAGATCTCAAAGGTTTCCAAGCACATAAATGAATGCTCCCAGTTTTCCTCGTCCACGCACTTGTATTCGAAAACTTTGAGGCCAAACATTAATCCTTTGTTTGAGATCCATAGCATCAAGAAACACTTTTAGGGATCTCTTATGTTTTTGGCTCTCATTCGTGAAGAATGGGCTTAATGTGATTTTTAAACAGCATCCATCACCAGGCCCTTAAAAAGGAGATTTGTGGAAGACAATTACCGACTTCTATGGTCGGAATTGGTTTTTTAAACAAGATTTTAGGTGTGTTTACAAAATCCACCAAGGTGATTGCCAGATTGGAAACAATTTTCAGGTTCAAGACAATACATAAGGTAAGAACACTCATCCCAAATGCCATCATATGTGGAAAACAATAGGAGGACACACCATGGCCTATCTAGCAAGTCCCTAACTTGTGTGTGAATTCGAGATCACTAAGGCAAGCTATTTAACAGTTTTGATAAGCGCGATTAGTTTATCCTTGTGATGCATAACTCCATGCTGGTCAAGTTTTATGTGTTTGCATGTCGTGGTTGGCACCAGTAGAAGTGCTACAATTAGCGCAACCAATTTTTGAAGACTTCGCAATTACAAGCTCCCTCAAAACAGCTCAAGGAAACAGCAACCCTACAAAAGAGCTATGAAAAGAATGTACACAACAAGAGAAAGGTTCAAACCCAAATGTGCTTATAAAGTGGGAAAACTAGGTATGATGCATATAAATCTTGCCTATGCCCAAAGGATTGTGCTAGGGGAAATGCAAATGAACAGTTAGAAGACATCAAGACAAGGGACGAATAAAACATCTTAATATTAAGAGATTTATGGAAGGATTTGTCAAGTTATGGGAAGATTAGTTGATTCCCTGGTGGCCAGTATAAATCTACCCTTCACGACTTTGGCTGATAGGTCACTTGATGTTTAGCTTTCTTGCATTTCCCAAGATTATCATCTGAAGTATTAGAAAACATCACTATGGTTTTGATTTCAACTCTTTTCTGCTTTACCATGAGCCACATATATAAACCATTCTATCACCATTTTTATTTCCCTTCTCACATGCAAAATGGACAATACGATTTGAAATTTATCTTACGAAGACGCGTACATGCCGTCCTTTTTTGAGTGCTGATGTCGAATCCAAGATTTCCTCTCATTTGTGAAAAAAATTGAATTGAATTGTTTCTACAAAAATGTGTTTAATGATTGAAAATCCTGAGGTGGATGTAAGCAACACATACTGGGCTGTTTTTGCATTAGGAGCTTTCTTTGATTGACTTGAAAACAATCTTGACATTTGTTTGGTGTTTTGTTTCATTTGAGATTTTGGTAAGTTTTTTGGGTCACAAATACTCTTTCAATATAAAAAGGTAAGTGTTATTTCAAAAGTTTGCCTACACATGGCTCTTATTGGTGTCATTAGAGTAAACATTTCTACCTTATGATGCTTGAGAAGTTAGAAAACATTGGAAAATTCCATTGGTTATTCCTTGTTAAACGTGATAACTTGAATAAACAAATCTTTCATAATGTTTGAACAATTTTCTGATATTCTTACTGCTATGTATTTGATCAGCTGAAAAAAGACCATGGCAATGCTGGTTGCCATGTGGTCACATTTCTCATTGACTACCATGTTGATTCACATATGTAATCTGCCTATGAAGAATTTCTTCTTTTGTAAATGAGTTGGAGCATTCTATGTTGTCCAGAAGAAAAAAAATGCTTATGTAAATGTGATAATTCCTTTTCATCCACAAGAATTTTAAGGCAGGTTACCACATTCATCTTCCAAATGTCATATATATCTATGAAACATCTCACATAAATCATTTTACACCGTTCATGGCATATCAATCGGTTCAACCTACGCATACTATGCTCACATGTTACTCAAATCATGAGGTAAGCGGGCGATTACAACAAATGATTATACATATGGTAAACATGCCTTGAAGGAATACGTGATGTAATTGGATGTGTTTGGACCTAAATGGAACTATTGATAGCAAAAACTTCCTTTCCAGGTTGCCTTGATCGGGAACTGGTGGCAAGACTAGCGGCTCACTTGTGCTCATGTTTTAGAATGTGAGAGGAGTCATTTTGTAGAACCTTTAATGCATAGCGTTGTCAACCGTCATGAAGAACCATGAAATTTCAAAACAAACGTTTGCCCCAAAAGCTCAAGAAACCTTGGAGGCTTGCACTCTAATTTCCCTCTCTTTTACAATACGTGTTATACTCTCTCTCTCTCTCTCTCTCTCTCTCTCTCTCTCTCTCTCTCTCTCTCTCAATTCATACTACTCCTTTGCCCTCCACTCACCTAAAATCTATACACTATTGACCACGTTCCCATGTGACTTTCATCCCATATGTCATATCCATCCTGCTTGCGTTATGTAATATCTTTCTCCAACGAAACAACACAATTATTTCGAGAGTTTCTCACTTAATACAATGTGTTAATCTGATCATACTTTTAAGTGGGATGTATTAAATGTTGAGATTGTTTCAGAAACTCTTTTTAAAGATCCAGTATTTCATCAAATTCCTCCATTTTGTAAGATGGAGGGAATGGTGGTGTTTCCTTCTACGTTGTTCAATTTTCATGACCTCTTGTGCTGTCCCATGAAGTGTCCTTTATGTTGTTTAGGAGATATTCTTTCACCCCATAAACATCCCTTCTTCGTAAATGGACTTTCCCATATCCTTGTCTTCTGCTTTCTGTCAGCTTTGTGAGGCTGGAAGTGAATGTTACGAGCAGATTAAAATCCGACTACTTAGAGTGGTGTATCCACTAGATTCTTGTGTGGAGTACAAGGAGCTTTTGTATCATTAGCTTGCCAAAGGAATTTTGAGTTGGAGAACAGAATTGCCACTGCTTTTTTTTCTCCAATGAGGTTAAAGGAAAAGAGATAAGTGCGCATTCTGAATCAATGCCTACACCTAGTCTTCCATATTGTCATTCGCTTTATGCTCTGCAGTTCCGCAGACATGATTTGGGTGTGGAGTGCGAATTGTTTTATTGGGGTTGCATTTGATTTAATTTCTCCCCCAAAATGCAAACAGTTCCGCAAACATGATTTGGGTGTGGACAAACTCTTGAGCCGCATCTTACTGCGCATCGTTTTTGTGGGAAGGGTCAAACCAGTTTTTTTGTAATTCTGTGGTCTGTTGTCTTGTTTCTAGAAAACATCTTTTTTTGCCTGCTGTTTTGGGCAAGTGTCGTGCTGCTTCACTGGACACGAGTCTTTGTTTTTCCTGACGGCATGGGTTGAATCATGAACACGGTGGTCCACTGCGAGTAGAGCGTTCGTGTCGTGCTTGCACAATGAAAGTCTGTTGGACCATGAAGAGTTTGGAATGTTCACTTGCAAGCGGATCCACCAATCTTAGTGGCTGAGAGCTGAATGTGCACTTAGCGAAACGTACATGTGTACAAATAGTGTACCTGAATGTAGAAGAAATTGCATTTTGTCGTGGTTTTTGTGACAACGTTTTGCAGTGAAGACATACATGGGGTTGGCTAACCAAAACAAGAAGACAACGGGGTTGTTTAATGATCGCGACATGGATGGGGTTGCTTAATTCGGGTGTTCGAGAAGCGATGCCAGCGTGAGCGACTAAGGAATAGCGAACCCCATTCATGTCTTTGTGAGTGAAAATGTAGTGAACAACGTAAACAGAGAAAAGGACACGCGACACTGAACGATTTGGTTCCGAGAGATAGAAAAAACCGCGAGGGAGGAGAATTGGAGGAGGTCGCACGTGAGACAGTCCGCCCACTACCACAGAAGCGATCAGTCAATAGAAAAGTGGAGAGTTTTGGAGTGATAGTCCGCAAACACATAAATTGAACTAAACGATCAAGCATTCTACATCGTTACCTCTTGTAATCTCCTCATACGAATTCATTTCATTTATGTAATTTAAATCAACATTCTTTTAGAAAAAAAACATACGCAACTTTCCATAACGAGTTACAATACAAAATAATTTAAAATGATGTATTTCAATCAAGATTAATTCATAAATGGATTCTCTGTTGATTAACTTATAACTTAAAACTCATGAAGTTCATGGTTGAGGGACTTATATTCAACGAAAAATCTATCAAAAACAGAGAAGTTTCAAATATACATAGTATGTTTTAAAGGTATTTGTCAGAGAATATGTGAAGAACTACATACATACAAAGTAAACATATAATGATACATATTCACATACACATACACATATACATATACATAAACATATACATATACATAAACATATACATATACATATACATATACATATACATATACATATACATATACATATACATATACATATACATATACATATACATATTTATATGAATATGTTTTTGCCCATCATATATACATATATAGATACACATCTATGAGAGTAAAGATGAATACATACGTATAAATACGTATACA
>SZWC01005517.1:79205-101201 GCA_023375785.1 Penium margaritaceum
CGCCGTGCGGTCAGTTATTGCAGTGCAGCCCCTATCTGTGGCATAAATGTGTGGCTAAGAGGCACAAGATGCTGTGAAATAAACAGTTTTCTGGCTGGCTGTCCTTGCAGAAAGAGTTATGCTTCTGGTTGGAAAAGATTGATTGTTCAGTTGACTTAACTTG
This sequence comes from Penium margaritaceum, assembly GCA_023375785.1. Lineage (NCBI taxonomy): Eukaryota > Viridiplantae > Streptophyta > Zygnematophyceae > Desmidiales > Peniaceae > Penium > Penium margaritaceum. The sequence continues at coordinate 79,369 of SZWC01005517.1, forward strand.
CCTTTGCCTTACAGACATACAGAGACTGGAACATATACTGGGACAGGTGAACAGCTGGGAGATGCATGCAGAAAGGAACATGGTAGGAAAGTGGGATGCCATCTCTGGTGACTGTTCTACACATATTGCTTCAATGACCCCTATTCCTGCCGTGCAGTCTGGTTTTTTGACATGTGAGGTTGAAGTTAGCGGGTGAAAATTCCACAATGGAAAGTTTCATGGTCTCTCTTGCTGTGACTGCATTGGCGTTCGTACAGCACCTGTGCTTGCATTCATCTGACATGCCTAATGAAGAACCTCTCCATGAAAAGTGCTGTACAAGAACTAAGTGACATTACACATCTGCACACTCTCCCAAAATAGGGCGAGATGAGATCGCATCTATCAGCAGCAACAGGTAAGTAAACTTGTACTAGAACTAATAGAACATGATTCATCTGTCTGAATGAGTGTTTGATGTAGCTTGTGAACCTTGAAGCATGCCCAAGACAGGTGTAGTCCTTAGACATAGGTACATATTCTTCTGGATGCCATCCATCCTGGCACAGAGGTTTGACGTGGCAGCTTGGTGCAACTGGTTGAGACGAATTTAGTCACAGTGGCCAACAAGGCTCCCTCAGATGAACTACTGGATTTGTTCAAAGAAGCCTCTTGGTTATCAGTGGTCTACTGCTGGGTGCACGCTGGGGAGTATAAAGGGCGGAAGTCACACGTACCCAGTTTTTGGAACAAAACAGCTTATCCCCCCTCCGTCCAGCAAGAAACATCACAACTACCCATCTGACGCTGCGACCGCTAGGCCAGTAACAATGAAAAGGGGAAAAATGCTATGGCAAGGTACCATGTCCTGCGTCGTCGGCGCATGACATGGACCTCATCCACCAAGTTTCACAAACCCAAAAACTAGGGGTTTGTGGTGCTTTTTGTGGAGGTTTGTGTGAGGCTTGTGGGGAGTTCAAGACTCCCCATGCTTTGAAAGGGAACCTGCTGGGCCCCGCTACCGCGTGGTCCAGCACGTTTCCACGCAAGAAGAAAACCCAAAATCACTAGACTTGATGAGGGTATGGGTTTTTTTTTATGTTAAATACTTGGGTGTTGGGTGTTTTTTTCTCAGTCTTTCTTAAGCTTGCGGCTAAAGTTCCAAAGTCCTCGTCGTGATCGAGGTTCTCCAGTCGATTCACGATCAGCGGCGAAAGTCGGTGATCGTCAATCTCGCAAGCTGTTCATAAAAAAAATATATCATCATCCATGGCTTGCGAGGCAAACTTTCAGCGACTTTCATCGCTGACCTCGATTGGGCGGATGGCCATGCGCACCTTTTTCTTGCTTGGTCAGCGACACATGTTGCAATTGAGCATGGAAACGGACTGGGCTTTTGAGGTTTTTCTTTTTTTCCGGTGCTGAGCGGATGAGAGTCACACATTTCCTCTTATAGGTATTCGAGCTATTGGCGTAAATACAAATGATAATCATTAAATGTATTTGCAAGAAAAAAACATGTAGGACGATGACACATGTTATGGTTTTGGATATTGTTCAGCAATGTTCAAGATGAGATGTGGAGCTAGGTGGTCATCTATAAGCTATCAAATACATTGGTCTAAACATCATTGCAATGATGTGGAAGTCTCTCAGTGAAGGATTTACTTTGTCCGTTGAGATACGCTTCTACCAGCTAGACATTACCAGAGATCACAACGCTTCTTCAGAATCAATCCTCCTCACATCCGGAGGTATGTTCATTATCGAACATAGGAAAAAAGAACTATGATGTTTCTGTGATTTAGATCAGATTCTGTGAATGAAATTTTTTAGTAATTGGTTTTATTCCACAAACACTTCTTTTCACATCTTTAAAGGTGCATCACTGCTCGCTGATTAGTCAGACACAAAGCCCATTGCTGTTCGGGCAAGCTCAGTGCAAAACTCATATGAACGTTCATGCCAAAAATGGGTATGGATGGTGCTAGTAAACAGCAAATGAAGCTGCGAAGGTTTCTAGTCATGGACAAACAAGCTTGACATTGCCGCCAAACTCACACAAAGGGCAAGAACTGTGCTGGTGATAGTCTCTCCACCCTGTGGGTCGAACGCAACCCTCACCTGCCAGAGGTTTCATACATGGCCAATGGTGGGGAAATCACACATGCTTTCCAGTGCACTACACTGAAGTCCTCCAAGACCATGCATTAACACCATGCACTCTACAACAACTGCACACAAAGAGTGTGATCTCATTTTCTTGTACTCCCTTCGTCCCTCTCAAAACTAAACATCTCTCTCTCTCTCTCTCTCTCTCTCTCTCTCTCTCTCTATATATATATATATATATATATCTCCCTCTCTCTTTTTGTCCCTTGATCTCTCTCTATTATGCTATCCTTGTCCTCCAATGATGTTTTACATATTGGTTGACTGACTCTTATTTTCTTCAACACATNCCCTCTCCCACCCTCTACCTCTCTCTCTCTCTCTCTCTCTCTCTCTCTCTATATATATATATATATATATATCTCCCTCTCTCTTTTTGTCCCTTGATCTCTCTCTATTATGCTATCCTTGTCCTCCAATGATGTTTTACATATTGGTTGACTGACTCTTATTTTCTTCAACACATATTTCGATTCATGAATTTATTGGTTTGTGCTTTGCTTCACGAAAAGAACATGTTCATTAGAAGCTGACCTATACTAGTCTTTCTGTTTGAATATTGTGACATGTTTGTAATGAAATTTCTTACTCACTAGATCCACAACAGTCTTCCTGTAGCGGGAGGGCCCGTTCGGCCCTCCCTCCTTGCTGAAGCGAGGGGTGGTTGCGCACCACCCCTCGCGTCAGCGAGGGCTGGCCGGCGGCCAGCACTTCGCTGGCCGCCGGCCAGCTCGCTGCCGGCCGGCTGGATGGCCGACGGCCGGCCAAGCGACCGGCCAGCCACCGGCCGGCCCGCCGCCAGCCGCCGATCGCGGCCTCAGCCCGATCGGCGACCGAGAGGCCACCAGGGCCTCGAGGGCGAGGCCTCATGGCCTCGTGCCCTCCCCCCCCTCGCCCTCCTTGCAAAATAAGCAAGCAAGGACAAGGGATAGAGGGAGCGAGGGTGAGGTCGAGAGAGCTGGCGCAAAATCGCCAGCGTGCCTTGCACGCAACGATTTTGCGCCAGAATGGCAAAACATAAATCGAAGTTCGTTCGTGACAAACTTCGACATAAAATAAACAAAATAACTCGTACGAACACACGAGTTTGAGGTGAAAACCCCCGGTTTGTGTCCCAAAACCAGGGGTTTGGTTAAAAACGGAAATGGGCCTCCGGAGACTCGAAATCTTCAAGTCTCCCTGCTCTGGGTCGTTGATGACGATTGCCCCTCATTCCCGGAAAGGGGGTAAGCCCCTGACGCGGACTGAGAACGCCATTCTGGGAACTTCGACGACGACTTCAGAGCAGGAGCTGGAGACTCAGCCTGTTACAGTGGTTCTCAGAGCCAGACGACCCTCGCGACCAAGAGTTCGATGTAAACGGCTGCTACGACATAGATGAAAATGCCGTCGGCAGCTGCAAGCATAAGCAGAAACGCCAGAAGGGACTATGGCATCTACACTTCACAGATTGAAGCGCCATAAAGTGCATTAGAAAGCTTAAAAAGAGCTCTACTTGGTGGAGACTCTTTGTTCCATCCTCTCCTCACTTCCAGAGGGCTAGGAAGATTTTTGTGGGGCGGGGTGGGGAGTTCCCACCCTAAAAAACCACAAAATCCTCCCCATTTTCAAGGCTCCTTCAAAACTCCCTCATCAAAAGATTGGGACAGCGCCCCTTTCCAAGCTTAGGGACTCTCACGGCTTGAGCGCCCTAAAAAGAAGGAGGGTGATACCTTGAAGATCGTTGGCGGCTGGCCAACGCCGCCGGCTCAAGGGAAGACGCTGCCCAAGAATGTAAGAGGCGCCAGGGAGTGTGAAGAGAAGACCAAGGAAGACAAGAAAACAAGAGGAAGACAAGAAGTAGAAGAAAGAGTGAAAGAATTGTTAGGAATTTTTAGAATTCCTCTTTGCACTCCTTGCTCTTGCTTTGTGAGCGACACTCACATCCCTTGTCATTTCCTTGTCTTATAATTTTCTGTTTGCCTAGGTACTAGTCCTTACCAATCACCGTGAGTCACGGCTTAGGAAGACTACTTTCAAAACCCACGACCTTGTGCCGACGTGGCAGCTTAGGAACATAGAAGGTTAATTATCATTGCCTCACCGATCGTGAGTGCAAGGGGTTTGTGGGAGGCGATTCCTCCTTAATGTTGTGGGGTGATTCTCACAACGGTCTTCACATGCTAGTTGCACGTGCGACGAGATGGAAAGTGCCGGACCGTCCAAGACCAACAAGGGCAAGGTGGTGACGGCCTCGCCACGAGCTCTCGGCGGATTCCAAATTTTGGGAGCCGCCGCCGCGAGCACGGTTGCGAACCCAAAGGCAACCGTACCACCAAGGGCAACCGTACCGGCGAAGGCAACCGACGCCAACCTTGGCGATACCGAGAAGCATGCGGAGGCTGAAAAGGTGCTCAACAAGCACGTCAACGCCCACGTGGGCGACCCCCACGCGACGGACGACGGGATGGAGGAGGATCTCCCGGGGGGAGACCCCGACAAAGAGCAAGACGCCGACGATGGCGAAGGCGACGAGGATCACGACCATCGCCATTGTCGTGTGACGAGCTTGAGGCGATTGCTCAAGAAGGGCAAGACGCCCGCCGCATTGCCTGAAGCTGTCGACGGCAGCGAGACTGCCGAGAGCAACAAGGGCGCTGAAAGTAGCCACACAGGAAGTTCCCGCGAGAACGACCCGGACGACGTCGCCGCAAAGGCGATTCGCGATTACCGTCGTAGGCTCGCGGAGTTTGCTGCTAAGGCCGCAGGCCGACTCAAGATCACCACCGATGGTGGAGATACGGCACCACTCGGAGGAATGGCGACGGACCCTCCTTCCTACGATGCGGCCGCAATGGGCGAGGCAGCGCCCACTCAAGCATCGTCGCCGACGACAGTCTCCTCCGAAAGGTGGGACTCCTTCGAAGCGTGTACGCGAACCGTACCCTCTTGCAGTGGGTAAGGGTGCACGGACAACGCGAGGCCCTGGAGGCTATCGTCGATACTCTGACGGCATCAGAGCTCAAGTTCGCGTTTGCCGACTCGCCGGCCTACGTTGGGCAGAGCATCACGGACCTCAACCGTGATCACTAGCTGTAGCGCCTGGCCACCCATGAGGCAAGCTCCCGATGCCATGACCTTGACAAGGCATTGCAGAGCGTGACCCAGGTGCGGATGCAGCAGCAAGCGCAGCGTGCCGCAGCTGTGGATACCATTGCCGGTGGCAGTGATGACTTACCTACCTCGACGACTTTTGGGGTCGGTCATGAACACGTCCTTCCTCCACAGTGTGGAGATCTTCCGAAAGGGGGTGAAGCTGACCGAATGGCTGAACCGCATGGAGCACGTTCTACGGGACCACAAGGCTCCACTCAGCCAGTGGGGCGACCTCGCCACGACGCGGCTTGAAGACAAACTCTTCAAGTATGTGGTCAAGGAGTGGACTGCGCAGCAGCCGCACCTCGAGTGGAAGCCCATGCCGTGGGAGGCCTTCTACGCGATCATGCGCAAGAAGTGCACCCAACGTGAGGAGGTGTAGTGCACCTTCCACAAGATCAAGGACTTCAGGCAGCTGGGCAGCTCGCTCAAATCCTACTTGAGTGAGTTCACCGCACTCGTGGAGGAAGTCGAAAGCTTCACCTAGGGCGATGGGACTCAGATCTTCAAGTACCCGGAGTGCATGCTGCTGGAGTACTTGCGTGATGGTCTCGCAAGCAAGAAGCTGAAGAACAAAACCACCATGACAACCACTGGCCAAGATTGGACAAGTTGGAGGGCCTTGCGCAACTACATGAGCGAAGTGTACTCGGTGAACCCGAAGAACTACTCTGATGCACGACCGAACGCGCGTGCATAGCAAGGCCGCGACATACGCATGGACGCTGCAGGGGCTGGTGGGTCAGCTGGACAGCGAGGCGGGGCCAAGGGCAAGCAGCCTGAAAACCCTCCAGCTAAGAAGGATGGTGGATACAAGGGCCCCAACAACAAGCGCAGCGGTGAGAATGACGAGCTGCAGGCGGCGCGTGAGCGTCGCAACGTCTCCTTCCGCGAAGGGCTCTGCCACAACTGCATGCAGGCGGGCCACTTTAGGGCTCAGTGCCCTCAGGCTGCTTGTGGTGGACAAGAGGCCGCGGCGTTAGCTGCAGTAGTAGCACCTCGTGGGGATGGGGCAGCAGGAGGCCGCGGAAAGGGCCGTGGACAGGGTCACGGTCGCGGCAATGGGCCCGGCCGTGGTAACTGACAGGGCCGTGGGGCGGGTTTTCCCCACCCCTGAGTGACATCAGTGGGGAACACTCAGGGGTAAAACTGGATCACGAGTGTGGGTTCATGTTTTCAGATGAGGATGTTAAACAATTTGAGTTTTGACGAGTTCAAATCTCTCTGTTGTCTTCTCTCCTCTTGTTGCACCGCATTCTACACTTGCTGACCGACATTGCCCACTAAAACTTGCATCTCCAGACGAGATGCATGATCGTACATGCTTAGTGGTGGCGACACCGACCACTGTGCAAGAGTTGTGTGACACAATGATTGAAGCAAACACCCTCAAAGCAATGAGTTCAATCACGTTCGCAGTACCTTTAGTCGATCTCGACCCAGTCAAATTTAAAGACTGGAAGATGCTAGCCAAATTCACACATACCCACAAGATGTGGAATCAAGTGGGTGAATCATGGGAGTTGCGACGGCTGTTGTACAGATTCCGTGTTTATCACAAACTCCGCTTGCCGTCGTGGAGTCTGTTCACTCGGAAGAGTGGAGGAAACATGACGATGAGTTCAAAGGACACCTAGCTGGTGCTCCCGTGAACGTACTTCCTAACACTGGAGGAGACAACTCTTTTGTTAGCCTTGGGTTTACCCGACAGGTTGGCCTAAAGTATGAGCCATTGAATGGCGCACTTGTTGTCGGTGACAACCGTACGGTACCCGTGATCGCTACTTGTAAAACGAAAATTTGCATTCAAGGGTATACACAGAGCGTCACGTTCAAGGTACTCAACCTTCTTGACCCGTTTGACGTGGTGCTAGGCGATCCCTGGCTCTGTGATAACAAGGCTCTAATGTGCTTTGAATCAAAGCGTTTGATCCTCCAAAAAGGACAACGCCGCTTTACATTGATTCCGAGTACGGAATAATCACCGACCCAACTCAAAGTCCATACTTGCTTCTCTGTGATGCAGGTCAAGAGACAATTTCGACAAGGTTGTCGATACTTCTTGGCTCAGCTGCAGAAAGTGGTGGACGACGTGAAGCAAGACATGCCACAAAAGATCAAATCTCTACTGGCGGAGTTCTTGGATGTATTCCCAGACCCACCGGCTGGGCTCCCACCAGAAAGACACATGGGCCACACGATTCCTCTGCAACCGGAGGCGACACCTTTGTTCAGACCCATGTATCGCCTTAGTCCAGCATGAAGGCGAGAGGTCGAACGCCAAATCAAAGAGTACCTTGCAAAAGGTGGATCGAGCTCGGTAGCTCGCCGTACGGTGTACCGATCCTTTTTGTGAACAAAAAGGACGGTGGTTTATGCATGTACGTAGATTACCAGGTGTTGAACAAGCTGACGGTGAAAAATCAATTCCCTTTACCATGGATTGAGGACCTTTTTGACCAACTCCAAGGCGCAAAAATGTTTTTGTCCTTAGATTTTTCTCAAGGGTACCATCAAATCCGCATCACGGAAGATGATGTGTCCAAAACCGAGTTTCGAACGCACATGGGACATTATCAGTTCCGAGTGTTATGTTTCAAGCTTGCAAATGCCCTAGCAACCTTCCAAGGAGAAATGAACCAAACGTTCGCCAAGCAACTCGGACAGTTTGTCTTGGTTTACCTGGATGACATTTTGGTTTTCTCCAAACCAATGCAAGAGCACATAAAACATCTGCGCGAAGTTATCCCAATCCTTCGGGAACAGAAGTTCTATGCAAAAGTGAGCAACTACAAGTTTGCACAAGATGAGCTCGAATACCTTGGACACATCGTCGGCAAGGACGACATTCGTGTCGACCCACGAAAGGTCCAAGCCGTTGTGGACTGGCCACGCCCCAAAAATGTTGGGCAGATACGGTATTTCCTCGGCCTTGCAAACTACTTTCGACGGTTTATGCAAGGGTATTTGACCTTGGTAGCACCGCTAACCAGGCTCACGCGAAAAGACATGCGTTGGGAATGGACACCTGATTGCGAGAACGCTTTTCTCAAAGTCAAAGAGCTTCTATCCACGGCGCCCATCCTAGCTCTTCCAGATCCATCGCAACCGTGGGAGGTTTGATGTAATGCGTCAATAGTAGGACTCGGAGCCATCCTCATGCAGAACGGTCACCCAGTTGCGTATGAGAGCCGGAAGCTCATCCCCGCAGAAACGCGGTACACGACTGGGGATCAAGAGCTCCTTGTGGTAGTACACGCTTTCAAGATGTGGCGTTGCTATCTCAAGGGTGCTGAAGGGGGTGTGACGGTCGTGACCGACCATAATCCATTGGTGTTTTTCCAAACGCAACGGAACCTGTCAAGACGACAGGCGCGTTGGAGCGAATACCTGAGCCAATTCTCGTTCACATGGGAATATCGGCCAGGACGCATCAATGTGGCCAATCCACTAAGCCGACAGCCTGTGGATTTTAAAGCAACCACCGAGGTCAGTGGGTGTTTTATGGCCATTGCAACAGCAACAGTACAATCACCTGATCCCCCTGTACCTCTGCGGCAACCACCACAAGAGACTATCCATTACAACGGTTTTGTAAACAGGATCAGGATGGGATAATGTGTGGATTCTTGGTTTCAAGACTCAAAATCTGGACAACTATGGCTTGGTGGAGGCTGCAGGAATCTTCTCGCAAAGAGAACAAGTTGTTGTGCCAAACTCGGGAGACCTTCGAGCAAAGGTTATCTCCTAGTTCCACGACCCGCCGGTCGCAGGTCATGTGGGACCCCGAAAGACCGGACAGGCACTCTCGGACCACTATTGGTGGCCAGGATGGAGTGTCGATGTCCGCAAGTATTGCGTGACATGCGACCCATGTCTTCGGAATAAGGCTAGTAAGAAGAAGCCTGCTAGACTCCCCCAACAGCTTCCCATTCCTGGGACTCCATGGGAGTGCGTCAGCATGGACTTCATTACTGGTCTTCCGGACACGGCCCGTGGCTACAATGCAAAACTAGTGGTTGTGGATCTTTTGACGAAGATGACACACTTCATTCCTACAACCACTGACGTGAACGCAGAGGAGACCGCTCGTCTCTTCTTTGAGGGTGTTGTAAAGTACCACGGCTTGCCGTTGCGCATTATCTCCGATCAAGATCAAAAATTTGCTAGTAAGTTCAGGCAAAAGATGCACGAGTACTTTGGTAGTGAGTCACAAATGTCGACAGCATTTCACCCTCAAACTGACGGAAAAACAGAGTGCATGAATCGCACTGTGGAGCAGATGCTCCGCATGTACGTGGACCCTGCCATGCATGATTGGGACAAAATCCTAGCACTTGCAGAGTTTGCGGTGAACAAGTCGGTGAACGAGTCCACACAGCTCACACCGTTTGTTTTGAACAGTGGTCGGCATCCAGTGGTACCCTCTTCATTGGTGAAGAATGGGAGCACAGAAGGGCAGGTTCCTTCCTCTCAAGCCTTTGCCGAGCGCATTGACTCCTTGTTACAGGAGGAGAAGGATCACCTTCAGGCAGCGCGGCAGTGACAAAAGGCATATGCCGACAAAGGTCACCGGGAGGTCTCGTTTGACATCGGTGACCACCAAGAAAACTCTAGGAGGTACACATCCACAAACCCAGATGCCAGAACGCAGTGAGCTCATCACATCGGTAATTTCGTAGGTGATGATGTAGTGTCACGATCTTTAGAATATATGTGGTGTCACAATCACTATGTGGAGCAGTGTTGGCTCAAAGCCCACAAAGCAACACTCCCCTTGGGTTGTAGAGCCCGCCAGTGCGACACTTGTAGTATCACACAGACACACACACACACACACACACACACACACACACACACACATGAATAACAAGTACATGGTGGTCATAGAGTGCTAGTCTTCTCGTCACACAGGCGGAACCCACCAGGTATGCTAGTCTCGACCATCACCACCTTGACCCATGTCAACTAAAGGAACAGTGGTCTCTATGTATTGTATATACGGAGGCATTAGGCAAAAGTACACACGCCAACACTCCCCCTGTGTGAGCCTGAAACCATGAGCAAAGCAATTGGCTGTGCACGAAATACCCCCTTGAGGAGGGAGAACATCTCCCCCGTGGTCTCATAAACGTGCATAGCAACAGCAAGGGTGAGAATGATGCTGACGGGACAAACATGCATGTAGGCTCACCCTTTAGCATTTTCCACAGTGTCGACGTCGTTGCTGTCGTAGTTGTCACTGCTGACATCACCTATGACTATGATTGGCACAGCACTGAGGACCTCCTCCAACTGCATCACCTGCTTTATGTCTGATAGCTGCTGAGCTGTACATCGCAACGCGAAGTATGGAGTGTTGAGATGCATGAACAGCTCGTGAAGTTGTACTGCGGCTGCCAGCCTGCTGGCTGCATCTACGGCATGCAGGTCGTCAGTCGCGGAACAAACCTAAGGGTGGACCCCGATTGCGTGTGCATCAGCATGAGCCACGGCCTCCTGCATCCTCGCTGCCTCGTCGCGGAAGCCAGCCGTTGCATCATCTTTTTCTTGGTCGCCAGCTATTGGAAGGGGTCGACACCAGACAATGCATCGACATCTGCAGCGTCTGCAGCCGTAGGATGTGCTGTTGTGGAGGCACCGGCTCCTCGTGATTAACCTATCACTCGGCCGTCAACTGCTAGCCGGACGTGGGCACCCGTCAGTGAATCTGTCAGAATACGGCCCCCGGGTGGAGGCAGTTCCAATGCGGCCCGACAGGTCTTTAGTGCTCACGGCTATGTTTTGTGCGGGTGGTTCTGAGTCTAAGCGTGAGCTTTCTGGTCGCCTCACGCTATGTTTCTAGGAGTTGAAGGCATTTGTGAGACAGTCATTTTGGCGAAGGGAATAACGCAATTTTGCATTAGTTTTTGAACATGGACATGATCTCAACATCTGTATGGCTAGTCATGAGCTCTCGAACGCACCAAACCGTGCGCGATTTGGAGGACCGTAGCTCCCGCTACGTCATCCAAAGCGCAGCACCCCAAATCCTTCGCTCGGTCAGCGGTGCGCACCACGTCCCCCGCCGAGGCGCCCTCACACATCAATGTTGAATATGTTTGCCCCTTGTTCAGTCTTGTACGACAGATCAGGAATGCTTTGCCCCTTGTGGAGGTATGACCCCTGGATTTGTTGTAGGGTGACTCAACTATGCTCTGTCTCATGTGAGATATGACCTGTGAGTACACCATGTAGGTGAGTGGTTAACTTGGCCATTTTGTTGATTTGGCCAAGTGAGAGGTCATGAGCTCGATCCTGGCTCCATGCACATCTTGGTTGTTTTAGAAGCTTCCAAGAAAGAAAGTCCATTGCTTCTGGGAAGCAACACGGCTGATCAGTCACCTTAGCACAAGGATGCTTATGTGTCAAGCCCACAGCGCAAGTCTCTTGGTGATGTGGCAGGGTCAAGCCACTTCTTAGGAATGTGCTTTTGAGTTCTAGGACTGGACAGACAGCTATAAAAGGACTTGTCTTGCATGCTGATCAATNACCTGCAAAGGAAGAAGGTGTAAAAACCTTTGTGAGCTTTTTTGGTTTCGCGGCTTCTCTGCCGGAGGTGGTTAGCTCAGTAGCTAACAAAGGGTTATGGGCCCACTCCTCTGGTTAGAGAAGTTTCACGCACGCAACCGCCAAAGTCACAAGCAGTGAGAGCGCCTTCGCTCTCACCCATCCTCTCTGTTTGCAGGTCAATCATCAGCCGGAGGGGAATGCAACACATCTGCACCTTTCTGCCTTGGGAGCTGACATCAGCCTACATCAGCCTACATCAGCCTACATCTGCTTGCACCGGCCAACGTGAAGAGGGCCAGCAGTTGCCTCTTCTCACCAATAGCCTACAACGGCCTCAAACACAGGTGCATCGGCATCAGCAACAGGTGCAACAGCTGTAGCAGTTGTAGGTGTAGGGATGGCAGGGACAGGGGAACCAGGGAATCATTCTCCCATCCTCAAGTTTGATGGAGAGGGGTTTGCTCTCTGGAAGTGGCAGTTTGAGATCATCATGGATGATAGAGACTTGCTAGGATATTTTGACAGATATATCCCAGCACCAAAGGAGGAGGGTGCTGACCTTGTGACATGGGTCAAGCTCAACAAGAAGGCTCTTGCCGTTCTCGTGTCCTCCATACAACCCTCAGTCCTCTCACACATCAGCGGTTGTACAGTGGCAGCCGCGGCATACGCCAAACTGGGCAAGGTGTTTCAGTCCTCCTCACTTGCCAACCGTCTCTTCATTCTACAAAACCTCATCAGTATGAGGCTTGGTGAAGGGGAGGATGTCTCCACCTTTATGCAGAAGTTTGAGACTCTCTTGCAACAAGCTAACGGCATGGGGTGGGACCTGAAATCCGATATGCAGGCCATGATTTTTCTGATGACGCTGCCGGAGAGCTGGGGTCCCATGATCACAGTGATTGGAGGGTGGACCAAAGAGCAAGTATCCTACACCACCGTCTCGGAGTATGTGCGGAATGAAGCCATGCGTCGCAGTAGTAGTGAAGCAAACATGGCCGCCTTTGCCTCACGAAGTAGCGGTGCCTTTCGTAATACCTCCTCCTCTGGATACAAGGGAAACCACGGCACTGGTAGAAGGGGTCCAAAGCGTCAAGGAAACTGCCATAACTGTGGTAAGGCTGGACACTGGGCTCGGGAGTGCCGGGCACCCAAGAAGGAGGGAGGAGACGAGGATGAATGGCGAGGGGGACATGGTGGGAAGGATCCCACAAGCTTGATGGCCGAGTGTGCCTCCAACAAAGGGAGGGCGATACTCAGGCCAGGAGCTTACGGCCTTGACTCGGGTACAAACGAGCACACCACCTATGAGAAGAGAGACTTCATCTCTCTTGCTCCATGCAACAAAAACTTCAGAGTCGCCAACGGCAAGGTTGAGGCAGCTGAGGGGATTGGTGACAAGCTGGTCACAGTGGGTGTCAACGGTGCGGACTCCGACCTCAAGCTAGAGGGGGTAGTCTACTTGCCCTCCTTCACAGCCAACCTGCTCTCTGTCTCTAAGATAACTGACCATGGCATGACAGTTGTTTTTACAGAGAAGGAAGCAGTGATAGTCCCTACCAAGGACATCAGCATTTCCTACCCTGCCAAGAAGGTTGTTGCACAGGTCCCTCGCGTTGATGGACTCTACGTCTTGCAAACCAAGACAACATCAACGGCTGAATCTTTGGCCGGGAGTGACGATGAGGAGAGCAACAATGCAGACTCTGATGACGAAGGACATGTTGGAGCAGCGGAAGCAGTGGCACCGGAAGATTTGGCAACAAAACCAGACGCAAATGCAGCCACCGAGGCTGTTCATTCTAGCCAGTGCACATCGTCGGAGAACCTGTGGCACAGGCGCTTTGGGCACGTGGCTCATCGCACATTGGTACTCATGGATAAGCAGGAGCTAGTGCGTGGGATGGAGCTAGGTGATGAGGCGGAGGGAGCTGGGATCTTGTGTGAGCCATGCCTTCAAGGCAAGGCCAAGAAGAAACCTTTCAAGCGTAATGGTACGCGTGCTCTCGCACCCCTTGACCTCATCCACTCTGANGTTGGCCGGGAGTGACGATGAGGAGAGCAACGATGCAGACTCTGATGACGAAGGACATGTGGGAGCAGCGGAAGCAATGGCACCGGAAGATTCGACAACAAAACTAGAAGCAAATGCAGCCACCGAGGCTGTTCATTCTAGCAAGTGCACATCGTCAGAGAACCTGTGGCACAGGCGCTTTGGGCACGTGGCTCATCGCACATTGGTACTCATGGATAAGCAGGAGCTAGTGCGTGGGATGGAGCTAGGTGATGAGGCGGAGGGAGCTGGGATCTTGTGTGAGCCATGCCTTCAAGGCAAGGCCAAGAAGAAACCTTTCAAGCGTAATGGTACACGTGCTCTCGCACCCCTTGACCTCATCCACTCGGACGTGTATGGTCCCTTTCGCATACCGTCCAATGGAGGCAGCAGATCTTTCCTCACATGCATCGACAACAACAGCCGGAAGGTCTGGATATACTTTCTCAAAAAGAAAAGTGAGGTGAAGGAGAATCTGCAGGCCTTTGTCGCTATGGTTGAGCGACAGAGTGGAAAGAAGGTGAAGGCATTCAGGACGAACAATGGGGGAGAGTTCGAAGCTTGCAGGGAGTGGCTCAAGACACATGGCATTGAACACCAGAAAACTACTTCCTACTCACCTCAAAGCAACGGCGTAGCAGAGAGGATGAATCAGACCCTCCTTGGCATGACAAGGTGCATGCTCTTTGACGCCAAGCTGCCTCCTAGGTTCGGGGCTGAAGCAGCACGCACGGCTACGTATCTTGTGAACCTCACACCTGCAGCAGCTCTGCGAAGGAGAGGCAAGAAGAAGCAGACACCGCAGCTGAAGACACCTCAAGAAGCATGGTCGGGCAGGAAGTCAGACGCCTCCCATCTCAAGGTGTTCGGTTGCACCGGCTTTGCCAAGGTCCAGGCGGGTGAGGGTCCTGGAAAGCTCGATGCAAGAGCACGAAAGTGTGTTTTCATCGGCTATGACACCGCCCACAGAGCTTATAGAATGTGGGACCTAGGAGCTAAGAAGGTCATCTGCAGCAAAGACGTGGATTTCCATGAACATTCAGTGAGTAAGGGAGAGCTTCTTGAACTTGAGAACACTCCAAAACAGGGAGAGTGGCTCACTCTTCTTGAGGAGGGAGACGAAGCACCAGCACAATGGCATGGGCTGGGTACTACAACAGGGAGAGAAGCTGATGAAGATGACTCGGAGGAATCAGCCTCCGAGTCCGACGTATCTGATCCTCCAGACCATGAGGAGGATACCTCCCCCCCCATCGACGACAAAACAAACCTCCAGCCTCTACATCAACAGCAACAGCAAGCAGGTCCAAGGAGTAGTTCACGTCTGAAAGTTCCTCGGCAGCATTACGATGCAGATAGAGGTGAATGGACAGGCTTCAACTATTCGTTCATGGTTCAAGAGGAGCCAACGTCTGTCGCAGAGGCACTCGCGCGGCCTGACAAAGCTGAGTGGGATGAAGCAATTCACAGTGAACTCAGCTCTATCGAGGAGAATGGGACATGGGTACTGGTGGACAGACCTGCCGGCGCTCATGTTGTGGGTTCCAAGTGGGTGCTGAAAGTAAAAAGGAAACAGGATAGTAAGATAGACAAGTACAAGGCACGGGTGGTAGCAAAGGGGTTCTCTCAATGGCCTGGCGCAGAGTACGATGAGACCTTTGCTCCCGTTGTGACGTTTGCCTCCATCCGGTCAATGCTCGCCATTGCTGCTGCCAAGAACATGGAGGTCCACCAGATGGATGTCAAGACAGCCTTCCTTTACGGCAAACTTGACAAGGAGGTGTTGATGGAGGTTCCATAGGGGGTTGATGCGCCCGAGGGCAAGGTGTGCAGGCTGGTGAAGGCGCTCTATGGGCTAAAACAAACGCCAAGACTTTGGTACCAAGAGATGGATACATTCATGGCCAAGGAGTCCTTCATGCACTGCGACAACGACCCTAGCATGTACGTGTATGAGAGCGACAAAGGGACTATGTTGGTCGCCTTGTACGTTGATGACCTGATTCTGTGCTCTTCTTCAACGCAGCTGCTNAGGGGGTTGATGCGCCCGAGGGCAAGGTGTGCAGGCTGGTGAAGGCGCTCTATGGGCTAAAACAAGCGCCAAGACTTTGGTACCAAGAGATGGATACATTCATGGCCAAGGAGTCCTTCATGCACTGCGACAACGACCCTAGTATGTACGTGCATGAGAGCGACAAAGGGACTATGCTGGTCGCTTTGTACGTCGATGACCTGATTCTGTGCTCTTCTTCAACGCAGCTGCTAGACAATCTCAAGGGGCAAATGAGTAGCAGGTTCAAGATGAAGGACATGGGTTCTCTTAACTTCTACCTTGGCATTGCCATCAAGCGTGACAGAGCCGCAGGTACCATCAGCCTGAACCAGACAAAGTACATCGACTCCATCCTCAAACGATACGACATGGCAGATTGCAAGCCTGCTAGCACACCCATGAGCTCAGAGTGCAAGCTCTCCACCTCCATGTCCCCATCCAACGAAGCGGAGAAAACGGACATGCTGGGCATCCCATATCAGTATATAGTGGGCAGTCTGATGTATGCCATGGTCGCCACCCGGCCAGATATAGCCCATGCTGTTGGGCAGGTGAGCCGGTTTGTGGCCAATCCTGGTCCACTGCACTGGCAGGCTGTGAAGCGCATCATGTGCTACCTTAAGGGGACGCGACACGTGGGACTCCAATTTGGAGGCATTCCTGGATCCGCGTCACTCCGTCTCATGTGCTACACCAACGCTGACTGGGGAGGCAATATCGACGACAGAAAATCCACCTCCGGCCTTGTGTGTATGCTAAATGGAGGTGCTGTCAGTTGGGCGAGTCGCAAGCAGGAGTGTGTCTCTCTGTCAACTGCTGAAGCTGAGCACATTGCATTGGCTGAGGTGTGTAAAGAGGTGCAGTAGCTTCGCAGCTTGCTCTCTGAGATGAAGGCACCACAGGCAACGGCAACAATCATCAAGATTGACAACATGAGCGCGATTGACATGTCCAAGAACCCAGTTCTGTCCAGGTGGACAAAGCACATCGAGATCCGCTACCACTATGCTCGGGACTTGGTCTACAAGCAAACAGTGGAGCTGGAGTATGTCGGCACCAAGCTGAACCGGGCTGACATGCCTACAAAGCCATTGGACAAGGATCTCCACCAGGCACGCAGGCAAGGTATCGGCATGGTCAACGCAAGTGATGAAGAATGATGATGGAAACTGACGCAAGGTGCAAGGGAGAGATTTGTTGAATATGTTTGCCCCTTGTTCAGTCTTGTACGACGGATCAGGAATGATCTGCCCCTTGTGGAGGTATGACNATGAGCTCGATCCTGGCTCCATGCACATCTTGGTTGTTTTAGAAGCTTCCAAGAAAGAAAGTCCATTGCTTCTGGGAAGCAACACGGCTGATCAGTCACCTTGGCACAAGGATGCTTATGTGTCAAGCCCACAGCGCAAGTCTCTTGGTGATGTGGCAGGGTCAAGCCACTTCTTAGGAATGTGCTTTTGAGTTCTAGGACTGGACAGACAGCTATGAAAGGACTTGTCTTGCATGCTGATCAATTAACCCTTGCTTGATGCTCTCTTGCGTATTGACGACTTGAGCTCTTCTTGAGATGTAATGCTAAGGCGTTAGTACTCTTGAAGGTGAAGTGTATGCCTGATTAAGTTTGGGGTGCACGACACATACCTGCAAAGGAAGAAGGTGTAAAAACCTTTGTGAGCTTTTTTGGTTTCGCGGCTTCTCTGCCGGAGGTGGTTAGCTCAGTAGCTAACAATCAAGGACCCATCAAAATGCCATTCCGGAGGCGCAGATGTCCCTATGCGTAGTGGCGACGCCCCTCGCGCCTTTGGGGTCTGTTTTGATGAGTTAATCATCGAGTTTGGTGATGGGGATTGATGTGGGTCGAAACCTGTTCGCGGACCTCCAGTCGGAATCTTGACTAAGTCCCCGAGTAACAAAATGTATTACTGAGTTTCGGACTCCGAGCCAGGATTTTGGCTTAGTCCCTCAGTAACAAACTACACTCCTGAAATCCGGCGGATCATCCACCGGACGCCTCGGCAGATCTTCCGGAGCAAAATCCCCAGATGGCATTTTGTTAGTCGTTCCGGTCAATTATTCACTGGAAGTCGAACCGCGGCTAGCTCCCAGAACCATCGCGCACACCCGAACTTTGGAAGCCCATATCTCCCTCGTTACTAGTCCAGTTTTAGTGAAACAACTTCCACCGGATTCAACAACTTGTCAACTTTCAGGGGGAATCCTCCATTTTAGGATCCGAGCAATTCTTGAGTCGCCAGATTTGTCGACAAGGTTTTGTCTCTCTCTGGCGACTCGTCGGCGCCTCCCGGCGCCGCACTTGGGCATGCAGAGGGGCAAATCTTCAACAGAATCCGCTTCTTCCACATTATCGCCATCATCAGGAGCCCGTACAAGGTCCTTGGGCTCCTCGCAAATTCAGGTACACAACCAATCATCCACCTACTCCTGAACGTCCGCGTGTCCGCGCCGTGCATCTTACGGAGACCTCTCACCTACCTCAAAACGCGCAAGTACATCATCCACGCACTCCTCCGCAACCCATTGTGCTGAAACATCCACAATGTAACAATGGCTACCGGCCTCCTTGAGCTTGGCCATGAGACTCTGTACATGCACCTCCGCTCGAGCCACGACTGCCTCCTACTCGTGCACCGCAGAGCGTAGGCATTTAGGTATAGGAGCTATAGCTTGGACGTATATAGTTGTGTCATTGGGTGGAACCGCCATGGTGTCAGCGATTCCGGTTAATGAAGCTATGAGCCGGAGGTTTGCAGCTTGCTCTGCATCCTCCATGGTAGGTGCACCTCTAGGGGTGACTGCTACACGCTCATGAAATGTTGCGGACACAACCACCATGCGGCTATCAGCAGTAACGACCATGGTAACGGCTGCTCTTGCACAGGCCGCCACTACTGAGGCATCCATTGTTATCCCCTCCTCCACTTGCGGACGCAAGTCGGACCACCTCCACACTACACCATGAAACGTCAATTCAGCAGCCTCAATGCACATGTACATATCCTCGGCGTCTAGTGTCGTTACACAACGGCCCGCGGCGTCTGCGATACTCCAACGTGTACTCGTTGCACGTAGCTCAAGCATGAGGTCCTACAAGTGCCTGCCTGCATGTGCCACTGCATCATTGTTTTTGCAAAGTCCATAATGTAGATGCTCGAGCATAGAGGCCGGCGTAGCTGATGGTACATCAGGTACTACGCGATTTGTGTCCTCCGTGACGGCTACACCTCCACGGACAGTTATCGCAGTGGTACCAACCATAACGGAAGTGCTTGCAATCTCCACGTCTAGTGCCTCTCTGGATGCCCCCTCCACATATGTTCCTGTTGGCTCTAGTGGGTGTGGAGGCACCCTCAAGGATGCCTAGCTCTCACTGAAGCACGCTACCAGTGTTTGGGCAGCCAATGGACACTAATGGTGAAGAGTGTGGAGCACAAGGATCACGGATGTGAGTGGGCAGAACACGTCGCATTCAGTAGATCTGAATCGAAATACGTTTTTGTCACTTAGCATAGTCAAATTACATCAGATTCGTATAGCCTGTGATCTAAGCTTTCCAACGTATCCAAGCACGCCCAAATCGGAGCAGTAGAGCCCCTGCTACGGCCGTCGAAGCAACCCTTGGTGGAGCTGAGCCGCCCACCATGCTCACGAACGGGAGTGACGTGAGGCGCTTTGACGGTGGCCTGTCGAAGCGCCCTTCCTGTCATCCCAACGTGGGGAGGGGCTCACCTTGGTCCAGGGGATCATCCACATTCATTCCTTCATGGCCCATGTGCCTTTGGAGCTCATTGGAGACGAACTAGGATCACTGGCGGTGGATTATCCTCCCACCTATGGCGGGCACCAGATTCCACACGCCCAACACCCGATTCTCGGGCTAAGCTAACTTTCTGAATACTCACTCAAATCGAGCGATTCAAAGCTCTATCCTGCATGGCAAAATCCAAGGCATCAAAATCTGTGGACCACTTCTCAGTGGTCGAACCAGGGAGTATGATCAACGGCACTCATGGCAAGGGACACACCATGTCAACAATCTCCCCTTTGCACCACAGCCTTGATGCCCTGTCCTTGGAACCTGTAGCATTTTAAACTTCATGGCGTAGACCACTCTCCATGCAGCTTGTGTCGTGCCTAACCTTGGGCTGTGCCTTGGTCATGGCATCGGCGAGCATGCGCTTAGTGCCACAATGCACAGTAGCCGCATCTCCCTTCGTCACCAAGTCCCGTGCGTACAGATGACGGATCTCGATGTGCTTGGTTCTCCTGTGCAGCACTGGGATCTGGGTGAGGTTGATGGCACTCATGTTGTCAATGTTGAGTACCGTCTTCTTCTTGGAATGATGCTCCTCACCATGGTAGGAGTGACTCCAAAAAGGAACACCAAAAAGACAAGCCTTAGTGGCTTAGTGGTTAATGGTGTCCACCTCTAGAGGCAGGGATCCGGGTTCAAGTCCAACAAGATGAAATTATGTCCTGCCTCAAGGGAGGTGGAAAATAGATGCCAGGAAGCTAGCTCAACCTCTAGAGTTCCTCTTTAAGATTCTAGAAGGCTAGGTGAGGGTCCAGGAAGGTGACACACCTTCTAGAAGGGGTGACTTGTCCTCCAAGGCATCTAGAGGTGTCTTGGTCTTCTGGACACCTTCTCTCCTACTAGAAGCAAGCTGAGGAATCTAGGAAGGGGCAGAAGCTTCTAGAGGAGGGAAGGGATGCCTTCCTAGGTGGGAAAAGGACAGCCTACCAAGGAGTACTCTAGAAGCCATAGAATCTGCTAGGAAGCTCCAAATCTGGCATGCTTTGGTGTTCTGGAAAGCTTAGATCAGTGGCTATAAAATGCCACTGTTTGTGAGCCTTGATCAAGTGTTAATTCCCATCCAATTGAGGACAAAACTATTGCCTCACTCTCTGACCAGATCTTGCCATCCTTGGAACCAGTTGCCTCCATAGTTTCAGTCTCTCCAAAAACAGTTGGTGGTCTGAACCAGCCACTGCTAGGGACCCTCCAAGGTGCACACTCACCCTCAGGCCAACAAAGGGTTATGGGCCCACGCCTCTAAGGGGTTCAAAGCCAGCTTGATTTCACGCTTCTAATAGCAAGACATGGCAACCAGCGAGCAAGAGAGCAGCCGCGCTATCCTTAAGTTTGATGGGACAGGATTCGCCTTGTGGAGGTGGCAGTTTGAGGTCTTCCTCGACGACAAGGGACTGCTTGAGCTTGTAAAAGGTGATGAGACTGCTCCGCCGGAGACTGCATCGGCTGAGGTGAAGGAGGCATACAAGAAGCGCAACAAAAAGGCGTTGGCGCTCCTTGTGTCCGCGTTATGCCCACCACAATTTGGGCACATCCAAGCATGCACCCTGGCCGCGGACGCATGGTCAAAACTCTGCTCCATCTACCAGTCAAGCAATCTTGCCAACCAGCTCTTCATCTTCAAACGGCTCGTCACCCTCCGAGCCAACGAAGGCGACAACATCATGGAGATCATGGAGCAGATTGAGTCCCTCGTAGTGGAGTGCGTGGCCACGGGTTGGGAGGTCGACTCTCAGTTGCAAGCTATGATCCTCCTTCTGGCCTTGCCAGACAGTTGGAGTCCCATGATCACAGTCCTTGGTGGTTGGCCTTCCGACGAGCTGAAGTACCCCAAGGTTGCTGAGTACGTACGCAATGAGTGGATGCGATGTGGCGGTCGAGAGAGTGCAGCGGCATCAAGTTCAGCTTACACGGTTCATCCTCAAAGTGGAGGCCGAGGCGACAAGTGGAAGGGTGCCAAACAGGGCACTAAGAAGGGTGACAAGAAGGGGGAGTGCTTCAACTGCGGCAAGGAGGGCCACTACGCGCGCAACTGTCCTAAGAAGAAAACAGATCGGTCG
>SZWC01005517.1:107195-147308 GCA_023375785.1 Penium margaritaceum
GGGCTGGTCCAACTTCTTGTTGGGGCAATCACGTGCGTAGTGGCCCTGTTTGCCACAATTGTAGCACTCCCCTTTGTTGTCACCTCTCTTGGTGCCCTGGTTAGCACCCTTCCCCTTCTTGCCTCCCCCTCCACCTTGAGGGCGGACGGCATAGGCGGAACTTGACGTTGCCCCGCTTCCTCTCCCACCACGCCACATCCATTCATTGTGGACGTACTCAGCCACCTTCGGGTACTTCAGCTCATCGGTGGACCAGCCGCCCACGACGGTGATCATGGGACTCCAACTGTCCGGCAAGGCCAGAAGGAGGATCATAGCTTGTAGCTAAGGGTCGACCTTCCATCTGGTGGCTACGCACTTGGCAGTAAGGGACTCAATCTGCTGCAGGATCTCCATGATGTCGTCGCCTTTGTTGGCTCGGAGGGTGACGAGCCTCTTGAAGACGAAGAGCTGGTTAGCGAGGTTGGTGGACTGATAGATGGTGCAGGGTTTCTTCCAGGCCTCCGCGGCCTCCGTGCATCCTTGAATCAGTGTGCGCTGCGGCGGAGCAAGCGCTAACACCAACAATGCAAGCGTCTTCTTGTTGTGCTTCTTGTACTTGTCCACTTCCTCCGGCCTCGCTGTATCAGGAGGCGCGGTTTCTTCACCGTTGACCAGCTCAAGCAGGCCCTTTGCATCGAGGTAGACCTCAAACTGTCACCTCCACAAGGGAAAGCCGTTTCCATCAAACTTGGAGACGGCGCCAATGCTCTCTTGCTCGGTCACTGCCATGGCACGTAGCGGTAGCGTGAAGGTTGAAGTGCCATGGCAGGACCGCGCCCCACTTGTAGACCCTCCTTGTCCCTTTTTTTTGGTCTGGCTTGACCCTTGTAGTGAGCGCAGTGGAGGGGGAGGCTCGCTCCTCCCCTCGCGCGTAGCAGGCTGGAGGCAACCCGTCGGCCTCCCTTGTGCCTCGGGGCCGGCGGGAGGCCGGCGTTTGGCTGGCAAGCGCCGGCTTGTGCGCCGGCGCTCGACGGGCGCTCTTTTGCGCCCTCCGTTGGCACTACAGGCCCAATTGATGGGTCCCCCTCAGGCCCAACAGTAGCAACTCCTGCAGCAACTATTACTGTGGTTGCTACAAAAAGTATTGATACGCTTGCTACGGCTGCTAAGTCGTCTGCCGCGGCTGCTACAACTATTCGCCGCCGCTGTTGCAACTTCTCGCCACCGTTGTAGCTGCCCGCCATTGCTGCCACTGTTGCTGTTGCAACTGCTGCGTTGGCTGGGTCACCAATGGCAGCTCCTCGTCGCCGCTGCTACAGCTGTTTGCCACTACCGCTACGGTACTTTGCCACAGCTCCTGCTGCAATTGCTGTTGAGGCTCTTGTTGCCCTCCGCTGCCGCTCCTACAGCCGCCGCCGCTGCTATAGTTGCCTGCGGCTGCTACTGCTGTTGCCGTAGCTCCTAATGCCAATTCCCTTGCTGCTGCAGCTACCTGCCGCCAATGCTGGTGCTATAGTTGAATGCTCCACTACTGCTGCTCCGACTGCTATTGTAGCTGCTGCTCTTTGCTGCTGCTACAGCTGCTTGCCACCACCGCTGTTACTTTTGCTACTGCTACCGCTGCTACATGTGCTGCCCATTGAAATTACTACTCGAGGTGCTTCCCGCCGCTACTACTGCTATGGCTATTGTTGCTTGCGGTTGCCGCAGCTGTCTCCGCTACCTCCACTGCTCTGGTACAACGTAGTCATGGTGGGTTCTTCCAAGATCCACTGCTACTGCTATAGGTGGCAGCGGCTCCTAACACTCACTGCTGCTAGTGTTGCGTCTTTGCTACACAACACAATGAGCTGTGGCTCGTTTGCCCCGATACAAAAATGTAATTGCCAGGAATCTTCCTAGCACGCTTGCCACTGGCTAGGCTTTAATGCTCAGTCAGCTCACGCCGTCATCAAAAGTCAGACGCAAAACGGCAAGGATTTTGCCAGACGACACAAACATCGTCAAAGTTACTTCCATTAAACGAGCACATGGAGAGAGATTTATAGCGGTGAGCGACAGCCAACTGAATAGCAGTGAGGCCTGGTGCACAGCTAGGGGCGCTTTTGGCTGTGCACCAGGCGCAGCTTGCGCAAAACTATGCAAACCACCACAACGGCCCTGCCGAGACTAAAACACTCGACTGGTCATAACTTCCTGCACAATCGTCACAACGACGTAGCGTTTGACCCATAGCAACCACCACAAAGAGCCGAACATGTCCGTAACGTGCAGGTTTCCTGGTGACCCCTAAACATGTTCGTAGTTGCATGGGCCTCAATTGATGAGCAATGTAGGCTAAGCATCGGGCAACACATCACAAGCTCCCAACACGCACACACTGGTTCAAGGCTCTGGGTCTCCACGTCACACTAATACGACCCACCAGGTGCGCGGGTCTCCACCCCATAGACATCCATTTTGGACCCGTCCAACCACTCCCTACAATGCTACATGGCTATTCATTCGAGCCACATTTCTCCTCCTCATTTAGCAAAAACGATGGGTACATCCATCTTTGTCCCCTACCTCAAAACGTTTAGCCATCTTCCTTGTATCATTAAAGAAAGATATGTGGTCATTCTCTCTAACTTTCACAGAAAGACATGGAAAGATATCAAAGGTGCGCCTTGGTGGGGCATCTTTGATTTGCACATTTTTTACATCACTTGAAGTGGAGTTTTTTATATTCCATGGGCCTCTCTAACTTCATTATGACTAAAATCGCTGCCACTTGCAACCATTTACCAGTGATAACCGTTTTTGGGAAACTCTGCAATCTTGCCTACTCTCCCAACCAGATAGCATCTTAGGGGGGCCGGGTTCAGCTTTTTCAAGAGCTTTTTGATGTGATGAGGTTGCACTCCCGCCTTAGCCGGTCACGACCTGGAGGGGCCCCAGAAAAAATCTGTGACTTTGACGGTTCATGACTGACCGCAGTCCATCCCCCCCTCCCCCCGTCCCCTCTATCTTCTTCCTTCTCCCACCCAGAGGGTTTTGATCATGCGTAATGATTGGTTGCAATCAGATAGCCTGAGCGGTCGGTGGTCGTCACGTCTCTCCTCCCGTCTTCCCCGCTTGATCCTCCTCTCCCCTGGCTTGTCCGGATCCTCCCCTCACTCCCACTCCCCTCACCCCTCCTCCCCCCATCCCCCACTTGCAACCCCTGACCCTTAAGGCACTAAGAGCCAGTTTCCACACTTTCCAGCGCCAACCCTCCCGCGCAACCAATTGCCAGCACTACCCCAACTACCGATATCCCCAAGGCTCTCCTAGACTGTGGTGCCTTGCTCTCCTGGCCTACCTCCCTACCTATCTCTTCCTATCCCCTCCTTCCATGCGCGCACCTTTTGGCAGCTTCGTACATCCAGCCTCCCTTATGAGCTCTACCTTCCTCTAGCATCGCCCCACTGCTCTGCTTGTCTGGCCACCCAGTTTCCTCATCTAGTGTTGCATTTTGTGCAGGACTTTCCAGTGTTTTATGAGGTGCAGGGTCAGTTTCCCTGTCTTCTTCCTGCTGATTTGCGGTTCTTATCGCTAAACGACTTCCTCTCTTTCGAGGACCAGGCCTGCCTAGCATCTTGTGTGGCAGGTATGCTCTAGGTCTACTATAGCTACCACAACAGCCCCAGCCTGCAACAGACATTGGGTTACCTGCATCGACCCCGTGCTCCTCCTCCCCTGCACCAATGCCATATCCTCAGCGTCCGCAGCCCAGGTTGACAGCTGCTAATCAATAAATATGGTGGAATCATGTGGAGCAAGGTTGCAGTATGCAGTAGCCCTTTGGCTGCCGCTCAGCTGAGCTCGGCAATTGTGATATGCCGTTACTAGGCCTCTTTGGCTACCATTGGCATGTCGCTCTTATTACCCTCGTGTGCAATGTCCCTCTCCCCCTCAAAATCTTGCTGAGACTTCATTTACGTAGACCTTTGTGTGCCTCTTTACACTTGACAGTTCGCACATGCATGCCCCTCTTCATGATTGTGGTGTGTGTATATCCCTCCTGACTGTCACTGTCACATGCGGCTCTGTACCTCCGTCCATTTTCTGTGGAGGGGTAGTGACGGTAAACATAATAATCTATCTATCTATCTTCCCCAGCTTGCGTCACAGTGACACGAGATTCGGTCACGAAGGTGGAGCGGAACTGACGAATTCTGAAGGGTAGCATTTGCGACGGCTTGGAACGGGTGAGTCACATGCGAATTCCGCAGCCTTTTGTGACGTGCCTGGTATGTCGTGAAACACGTGGTTGTCAATTGTTAAGTACGGCTACAATTTCACGCTCGGGGCACATGCCTGGCAATGAAAATCGACGCTTCACAAGTAGTTCATCCTGTGGTTGGGACACTTCACGAACCTCTGATTTGAAAAAACATGTTTTAAAGAGATTTTCCTCCTACACCTGGCTAGCAAACGACAACTCGACTCTCCCTCCACACGCTTTTTGGATTGTCTACAGGTCGCAAAATGCAATCCCAGAATGCGGCCGATCAGTTGTTGGAGGTCGTTCTCCCATTGATAGTATTCTTTGTGTAATTCTAGCAAATGGTCTTGACGCTCCCACATTTTCCGCCCCTTGCCTGTCTTATTGCCATGATTGTGCTCAAGAAAAAATTTATCTGTCCCTGTTTTCCACCTTTGAGTCACGCACCTCTCATCTCCTAGATGTTCTACACGCAGATGTCATGGGGCCTCTCCCACATGAGGCTCTTGGGGGGGTTGGTCGCTTCGTCCTCTATCTCACTGATGAATTCTCTCACATGCGTTGGGTCTTTCCTGTCAAGCAGAGGAGTGATGTTTACTCTACTCTTGATTCATGGCTCCCCAGGCTGGACTTGCCTGTGGTTTCTGTCTTCGCATCTTTTGTTGTGACTGTGGTAGGGATTTCATGGGTCCCACTGCTCGCTTTCTCACTTCATGCGAGGTGTGCATTGAAGCTATGGCTCCCTACACACCCTAGCAAAACAGCGTGTCTGAACGTAGGAACAAGATTCTCGCAAATGGAGTCTGCGCCCTCCTCAATGCATCTGACCTCCCTTCTCTCTTCTCTTTTAAGGCCATGTCCTACATGAAGTGGGTCTAGAACCATGTTCCCCACGGTCCCCTCCTTTGTCATGTCACCCCTTTTGAGCATTGGTCTGGGTGCCGTGCTGACCTTTGCCTTGCTCGTGTCTAGGGTTGTGTCGCTACCGTCTGGCTTCCTGAGGACCTTCGCGACGGCAAATGCAGTCCGCGTGTATGCCTCTGTACTTCCCTCGGTGTCTCTGCCATGTCCAAGGCATGCCGCTTCTTGGACCCAGACCGTGCAGGTGTTGCCAAGTCTTGTGATGCCCTCTTCTTTGAGGACGTCTTTCCTCTCGGCCTATCTCGTACTGCTCCACCATCTTCCATGTCCTCGCTTTGTCGATCTTGGGAGCATGGGTCTGTTTCAGCCTCTGGTCTCTCATGGGCCCCGCCATTTCCCGCGGTCCCTTTCCCCTCTGGACCCTCTCCCTCTTCACCTTCTGACATGCTTCCCAACATCCCATCTGGTTCCCTGACTGGTCCTTCCCCGGCGCCTTCTCCTTCTGCATGCTCTGAGTCCGCAATAGTGCCTCTTAATGATCCGCCACTGTGTGCCGGCATTCCGGCATAGTTTCTCCCACGTGTCATTCCTGACTCCCCTCCGACGCCTGCTCAGCAGCCCTCTACGTCCGTTAATCAGATAGCATCCCCTCCTACTCCTCATGCTCCTCCAGCCAAACGAGAGCCATACACCTGTGGCGGGAGACTTCATTCCCTCCCAAAACACTCTGGCTCATAGTCCACTCAGCCCTCTCAGCGGCGCACTCGTTCCAGTGCATCCTCCAGTGCAGCCGACTCCAGTACCCGACCTACTAGACAGGATACACTACGACTTACTGTCAGTGTTGTCCATCCTAACTCAATGGTGGGCTACGCACTCGTAGCTCACGAGTTCCATAGTGCTCTTGAGACATCTGTCGTTGGCTACGCCACCGCCTGTTTTGCGGCAAGTGGGCTTCTTGCAGTTCCACGAGAGCCTACCACTATCCGTCAGGCGAGAGAGGCAGCTGACCTTGATCTTTGGCAAAAGGCCATGGAAGAGGAGCTCACCGCCCTCAATGAACATGAGGTCTTTGAACTTTTCCATCTCCCAAATGGCCGCAAGGATGTTTCGGCCTAAGGGTTCCTTCGGCGTAAGCTAAAGCCTGATGGGACGATTGATAGGTACGAGGCCCGGCTTACTGCCAAGGGATTCTCCCAGTTTCCAGCTATCAACTTTGATGAGACATTTCCTCATTTTGGGCCATGGTACACCACGGCCCAAGCTCTCTTGGGTCTAGACGCCCAGCATGACTGGGAACTGGAGTAGATGGACGTCAACAATGCATTCTTGCACTACCTTCTAGATGAGGAAATCTACATGGTGCAGCCCCTAGGCTTTGCGGAAGCCACAAACAAGGTTTGGCGGTTGTACAAGGCCTTACACGGGCTCAAATAGTCACTCTGCTGTTGGAACCTGGAGATCGCATCCATGCTCGAGAGAGGTGGCTACTATCGCAGCACTATTGAACGAGTACTCTTCTTGAGTGCACCCTCGTAACCCTTCATGGCCATCCTGGTCTATGCACATGGTCTCCTAATTGCGTCACCCAGCCTTGTTGTCGTGCAGGAAGTCAAGTCTTTCTTGCAATCCACCTACAAGATGAAGGACCTGGTTCCAGCTCCAGTGTTCCTTGGCATGGAACTTGAGGGTGACTGCCAGCGCCGCACGCTGCACGTACACCAGGCCTACATCCGCACCCTGGGGGAGAGCTTTGCCTCCCTGCTGGTTGACACTCCCACTGCATGTACAATGATAAGTCCAGCTGGTCAGTACCTGCTAAAGTCACTTGACACGTCTTAGCTGGGAGAGCTTGTCGACATCAATGATTGTCTCAGTGTGATCGGATCTCTGATGTACCTCGCCACCTCCACTCAAGCAGATGTGGCCTTCGCGGTCAACTTTCTTGCGCAGTTCTCTCAACAGCCTCGTCAGAGGCACCTCGAGGCAGCGCTACATTTCTTCCGCTATGAACTTTCCACCGCATATAGGGTTGTGCTATAGATTTCAGCCTTATGTGGTCGTTGACAGTTACACAGAAAGTGACTGGGCTCGTGACGTAGACGCACGTAGTCGCATCAGCTACATCTTTCTCGTGGGTGGGACTGCTATCTCATGGAAGATTGGAAAACAGGGATGCTTTGCATGCAGGTCAAGTGAAGCTGAGTATGTTGCGATTGGAACAGGTACGTGTGAGAGTGTGTCGTTGTACAGATTGGGACACAGTATGTCTCTGACAATGTTTAATGGTGATATGAAGATAGGCATTGGTACTAACCTTTCCTCATGGTTGCATTTTTTGAACTCCCGCAAATTCAAAATGCATGTTGGTCCAGCTACGCACAGAAGTAGTTCTACCATTGATCATTTATGGAGTAATATCAATGACATGACCATACGTGTCAATGTACAAGAGACATAGTTCTTATACCATTTTCAATGATCAGTAGTGTAAAGAAATGAGACTATACAACTCGTGCTACACCTCACTCAGTCATCACTCGGATAGCAAATTTCAGGTATGTTGTTCTCTCAATTGTACTATCTCTATTTTTTGTCGTAGTTTCCATCTAATGTCATGTATGTGTTTCCTATTTCCAGACTTGTGATTGTATGCTGGCATGATTGACCTGCCTCCTATGCAACACTTCCTTAAGAAAGTTCATCCACCACCGATCATAGAGAACAGAAAAGATGTAAGTATTTGCCTTCACATGCAATGTCTGCCTGCCATTGCTCTATATGGTATCATCCCATTCCAATGGTGTTTTCTCTTGCAGTCACAAATAGCAACAATCGGTGACCTAAAGCCAAGATACCGACAGTACCATCTGCATACCATGGTCATAAACTTCAAACTTCTTTTGGGAGAGAAGGCCCAGATTGATCCTAAGGTCAACCTTGCAGACCGCTCTGGTCAGGTTATCAAAATCAAAGCCCCATTGTACATACATCCGGAGGAACTTTCTGACAAGACCAAAAGGCAGCTTGTGGAATCTGTTGTTGACAGTTGGAAGAGGTGGTCATTCCATGACATCTATAACATGGTGAAAGCAACAACAAGAGACTGTAATGCACATACATAAACATGTGTCATGCAAGTTATGGCCAAGACGCCACTGTACTAACCTTCAACACTTTGTGCAGGTACTCAACACTTGGCCATGACGGCACTCTGGTGTGGATGATGGGCACATCATATGCCACTCATGTCAAGCCTATGGATGAAAAGGTCGACCAGGTCCTACAGGCCTTGTTCAATGGCAGCATCACACGCCCTTCCCTCCGCCACTTCACACCACCAAGTCGGTCACCTGTACGTAAAAGTGGCAGGTGCTTCAGTTTGAATGACAGAGTTTCATCATTTTGACTAACATAATGCCTTGTCATGATGCCTTACAGCTTGGACTAGACATTGGCGTTGTTGATGCGGTAAAGGCATGTGTAGCCACAAAACAAGACTTCATCACGTATGCTGATGACCAAGCTCTTGTTGGACAAGCCTAGGGCCAAATGATGCTTGAGATACAACAGTACGTGAACAAGTGTTAAGTCTCTCCTGTATATATGTTTTCCCCTCTTGTGTGGCCATGAGTGTGCAGGGCATGCTGACCCAGAGAGCGGAAGCGACGCACAGTGAGCGCATGTGTCATCCGTGGGCTGATGACACCTCCGCCCCGCCAGCCGTGCTCGCGTCCCTCGTGGCAGCATCGCCCAAGCCTCATCTGCCGACTAGATCATGAACAATCATTGATTAGTTGTTTCGTGCTCTTTACATTTACTGTCAAGCTTGAGCTACCTATTTTAGTCTAGGTCTTTGACATTGTGTTAGTTGTGATATCTGTAGGTTATTTCCAAACCTTGAAGGGGGCATGTGTGTCAATCTGGGCCTCAAGTGGCATTTCGCCCTCGAGTTTGGACATGCGCCGGCAAGCTCCACTCACCGGCCGCTGGGTGAGCTCGATTAGCGAGACTCACCCGTAGGGCTGTTTCTCGTCGTCGTGCTAGGTGAGTGGCGACCTCCATGGCCGCCACACTAACCCGACCCTAACTTCCCCGCACTTAACCGTTTCGCATGAAACTTGTCCCGTTGGAATCGCAATCAAATTCTTATGGTATCAGAGCCCTGGTCGCAGGGCGTCAAGATTGCTAGCTAGCAGCAGGTTGCAAATTGCGTGGTGGCCCCTCCCACGGCGCTGAAAGCCAGTGACAGCTCCCGCCGCCACTGCAGCAGGCCGTAGCCGTCCGCGACGCGTACGCTAGGCGGCCAGACCCTCCCTGGGTCTGTGCGCAGCAGTAGAGCCACGCAAGGTGGTCCTAAGGGGGCAAAGCCCGCCAAGGCCGCATGTCAAGAGACCCGTCCGCCGACGGGGAGGCAACCAGGCCACTCAACGTGGCACAGAGGCGTCGCACAACGGTCGCAGATGCTCCAGGACCAGCGGCGACGTGACCTGGGACGTTTTGGTAGTCTTCTCCCCTTGTGTGCCTTTCTAGCCAACGGATCTGGCCGATAGAAGGGGCCCGGCACCATCGCAAGCACTTCCACGACAGTGAACCGCCCGCCACTAAGCGTGAGTGCCGTCGGCTCTGTGCCAGGGGGCAATCCTGCTCCCGGCGCTAATCAACCCGCCAGGAGCCAACTGGCGAATCAACCCGCCGGCACCTCTGGCACCGTCACGTGGGATGACCTCACAAAGGTCATGTCACAGAAGGACCTGACGCCACCGCCTTTAGGTGCGCGTGACTTCCTTGCTTGGAAAGACATTTCCCTCACGTGGGCAGCAGAACACGGTCTTGAAGACCTATATCTCTCACCACCGTCTAACGACGCCGATGAGTGCGTCCTCCTATGGGCCTTCAACGCCCTTGTCCAAGCCCTTCCCGATGAACAGGCATACGCAATTTGCCATCGTCGTTTTGGCGGGAAAGGGGAAGATCCAACCAACCCACGCAGCAGTGCCCCTTGTCAACACGAGGCATGGCAGCACCTTGCCACCCGCCACGAGGAACGGGGCATGGCGCTAGTCATCACCCTTCGCGACAGACTGCGTCACCTGTACCCCAAGCCACGCGCACCGATAGCAGAGTCCTGGGACACTGCAATGGACATACGCCGTCGCATCCTCGGACTCAGGGCTCCCTGCTCCGTGCTTGAGTGGCTCGATCTCGTTTTGCTTCACCTTGGAGAGCCGTACAGGGAGTTCCGTTGCAACTTGCTGCGGCGCCTGCGCGTCACTGACATAGAAAGTACAGACTTGGCAGAGGTGTTCGAAGAATTACGGCACTACGAAGACATCCTCCGTGGAGAGGCATGGGAGGAAGACACACCCTCAGCCAGTGCCTTTTTCCATCAGTCCTCATCAGCTGCTCAGCCAGGATCCGGATACGCAGGAGGTAGAGGCGGAGGCGGAGGTGGAAGGGGTCGAGGCATACAGTCAGGGGGCGGGCCCGGACGCGTTAAGGGTACTGGCGGGCGCAACTGCAACTACTGCGGACAGCAGGGTCACTTCTAGCGGGCATGTCCCGAGCTGCTCCGTATCATGACCCCATCAACACGGTAGCAGCCACAGTCCTTTCCACCTCCGCACCCCCAGTTTGGTCAGCAGCTGCACCCACCGGCCTGGTCGACACAGGTGACAGGGGGAGCGCGTGTACCTTCTCCATTCGGTGCAGCTACCTTTGGTCCACCTCAGGAGCAGCTGTATCCGGCGTTTCCCAGAAATCTGGGCCCTCAGCCTGTGTACCAGGGGCCCTACTATGTGCCGCCGGGGTCTGCAGTCCCCATGCCGGCACCAGCTTGGGCGCAGCGCGTCTACGCTGCGATGGTGGAGGCACAGCAGCCGACTCCCGCTCCACCCATCGGCTGGATTTCCCCCATGGAGCTCCAGCCACCAGAGCCTACAGCGACATCGCAGGCGTCAGGTCAGCGCCTTGGACACACTCACGTCACCACCTCTCACACTCTTCCCATGCATGAATGGTTGTATGACATTGCTGCTTCGTACCACATGTCGCCGCATCGCCAGCTTTTTGTCACGCTTTATGCTGCACCTGGCGTGGAAGGGGTTAAAACAGGGTCTGAGGAGATTCTATCGATTGAGGGCGTGGGGACTGTGGCACTTCAAGCACCAGGTGGGGTGATATGGTTGACCGGGGTCCTGTACATACCCAATTTTAAAGTGAATCTGTTGTCTGGTGGTCAGCTAGATCGTCAGGCCAGCGTGTCCAGTGTCATGCAAAGACAGAGATGCACCCATTTTGATGCGACTGGCACACTTTTGGTTGATGGGCCACTGCATGCTGACATGCTCTATCGCCTCACATTATTTCCCCTTGTTGCCACACACTCCCACCGACCACAAGCACATGTTGTGACAGTCACTGATCCCAAACACACCGAACTGTTGCATCGCCGTCTGGCGCACATCCTTACTGACATGATCGAAGACATGCTAAAACACACCACTGCACGAGGTCTCCATCCAGAGGACTGTCCCCATGGGTTAAAGGTTGATACACGTCTTGAGTGTCATGAAGGGAAAGCTCACAGGCAAGTTTTTTCCAAGTCAGTTATTGAAAGTAAGTCCCCACTTGATTTGGTCCATGCTGATTTGACAGGGCCCATGCCCGTCCCCTCAGTCCAGTACGGGTCACAGTATGTACTGACATTGACAGATGACTACAGTCGTTTTCGCTGGGCCTTTCTGCTAAAATCCAAGGCAGATACGCAACAGGCGATCATCGAGTGGATCTCACTCACTGAGCGCCAGACAAAATGCAAATTGCTGAAACTGCGTACAGATCGAGGCAGCAAGTTTATGGGTGCACTAACTGCAAGACTCAAATCCAAAGGCATTGAACACCAAACCACAGCACCCTACACACCTCAACAGAATGGGGTGGCAGAGCGTTGGCACCGAACTCTGCGTGATGCTCTGCGCACTTTACTGACTGAGTCGAGACTCTCGTCTGGGTTTTGGGAAGAAGCGGTCAAGTACATCACCTGGGTGTGGAACCGTGTCCCACAGGGTCCACTACCCAAGCCTGTCATACCTTGGAAACAATGGTTCAAGGAAAAGGCGGACCTCCGTCCCGCCAGGGTGTGGGGAACCATGGCATGTGTGTGGTTTGCACAGCCGCAGCGTGACAATAAGCTGAGCCCACGAGGTCGTTGATGCGTGTTCTTAGGGGTCTCGCATGCCTCAAAAGCATGGCGTTTTTGGGATCCCGCAAGTCATCACTTCCTCAAGAGCTGGGATGCATCGTTCTTAGAAAAAATGCCCTGCAAAGTGTTTCGCACCTTGAGGCATGTACCAGACGTGACCTCACCTGAACGCTATCCACACTATGTCAGCGTACCTGTGTTTGTACCACGGGGAGTCGCTTCAACCCCCAACCCTGCACAGAAGGAAGGGGACCAGAATGAATCTATTCCCACTGATCTCTTCACACCTGCTGACCTGGCCAGCACAGAGTCAAGTGCACCACACTCTCCTCCAGGTTTGACTTCACAGGGACAATCCGACAGTTCAGAGAAGATGAGACGCCTCCACCGGAGCCTGTGAGGCGCTCCTTACAAGACGTCCCACGGGTGAGCTACAGACAGTTTTATCACACCGTCGACCACACAGTGACTGATCAGCAACTGACAGAGCCTCTTACCCTCACTTAGGCCAGGGGGCGACCAGACGCTGCTGAGTGGGAAAAAGGCCATGGTGGCCGAACTCAACTCTCTGCTCGAGCACGAATTGTTTGAGCTCGTCCCTCTGCCACCCGGTTGTAAAGCCGTTGATGTGAAATACAAAGCACGGCTAGTGGCCAAGGGTTTTCACCAAGTGCCAGGCCAAGACTTCACGGATACGTATGCACCAGTTGGGAAGTACAGCACCAGCCGAGCCCTCCTAGGAGTGGCTGCTCACGAAGACTGGGAAATACATCAAATTGACGTGAAAAATGCTTTCCTCAATGGTCCACTTGAGGAAGAGCTGTACGTCAGCCAACCAGAGGTCTTTGATGATGGAACTGATCGGGTGTGGTTGCTGCTGAAGGCCCTGTATGGACTGAAGCAAGCACCAAGGTGTTGGAATAAAGAAATCAGTCGTGCACTGGAGACTTGCGGCTTCACTCAAAGTGTGTGTGGTCCTTCTCTGTTCCTCCACTGGAAGGAAAACATCCTTGTCGCACTGCTGGTCTATGTGGATGATGTTCTTATCTTGTCGCCCTCTCTGACTCTCATTACCCAAACAAAAATGCTACTGACTCAACACTACAGCATGACTGATTTGGGCGAGGCACAGAACCATCATCAGAGACAGAGCTGCACGCACTCTCACCCTGCATCAAGGACAATTCATGGCACATCTCACAGCACGATTCAAAGACCTTGTACAGCACTTGCCACGTCAGCACTCTCCCATGAGCCCTGATGTCTACTCTCACTTGCTGGATGCAACCACCTCTGATTATGGACCAGACTGTGATCCCACATTGTACCGCCAAATCACTGGTAGTCTGTCTTATCTTGCATCCACTACTCGTCCCGACATCTCATGCGCTGTCAATGTTTTGGCCCAATTCTGCCAGCAGCCGCGCAGCACACATCATAAGGCTCTATTGAAGGTTCTGCGCTATGCACTGGACACTGCTGGGGTAGGCCTCGTCTTTGCCTCCACGTCAACGTGGGTTCTTGGGTTCTGTGACAGTGACCATGCACACGAAAAAAGGGCTTGCAGTCGGGGAGGTTATGTCTTTCGTGTGTGGGGAACGGCTGTGTCATGGTGTAGCACAAAACAGTCTTGTATGGCTCGTAGCGTCGCAGAGGCAGAATACATGGCACTGGGTGAAGCGGCATGCGGGGGCATATGGTTGGGCCGGTTGTTGGAGGAACAGGGGTTGCATGTGCCAGCTGTGCCATTGCACTGTGACAGCCCAGCAGCGTGCCGCATAGCCGCGAATGATGGTGTATTGCATCCACGCATGAAGCATATCAACGTAGAACATCACTTCGTCAGAGAAGCCGTCGAAGTAGGCGCTGTGCAAGTCTGCTCCATCAAAGGCACTGACCAACTCGCCGACGTCCTCACCAAAGCTCCTCTCTTTATCACCAACTTCACCAGCTTGGTTGCATACCTGCTGCACTCATGTCCAAGGGGGCATGTTAAGTCTCTCCTGTATACATTTTTCCCCTCTTATGTGGCCATGAGTGTGCAGGGCATGCTGACCCAGAGAGCGGAGGCGACGCACAGTGAGCGCATGTGTCATCCGTGGGGTGACGACACCTCCGCCCCACCAGCCATGCTCGCGTCCCTCCTGGCAGCATCGCCCAAGCCTCATCTGCCGACTAGATCATGAACAATCATTGATTAGTTGTTTCGTGCTCTTTACATTTACTGTCAAGCTTGAGTTACCTATTTTAGTCTAGGTCTTTGGCATTGTGTTAGTTGTGATAGCTGTAGGTTAGTTCCAAACCTTGAAGGGGGCATGTGTGTCAAGTTGGGCCTCGAGTGGCATTTCGCCCTCGAGTTTGAACGTGCGCCGGCGAGCTCCACTCGCCGATCGCTGGGTGAGATCGATTAGCGAGACTCACCCGTAGGGCTGTTTCTCGTCGTCGTGCTAGGTGAATGGCGACCTCCATGGCCGCCACACTCACCCAAACCTAACTTCCCCACACTTAACCGTTTTGCATGAAGCTTGTCCTGTTGGAATCGCAATAAATTTCTTAACAAGGACAAGGTCGTGGCCATCAATGCCATGTACTACACGGATGGAAGTCTGAAGGCTGGAACAGGGTATTTAATGAATTGAATCTGTACACATGAATGATAATCTACTCGATATTCATAACGACAACTGAATTTGTATCTATGTTTTTCATTCTGCAGGTCTGCCATCCATGAAATCACCAACCAAGCTCTGAGGAACATGGTGCACGAGGGAGTTGACAGGGATCAGCAACCTATAATGCATGGGATTTCAAGATAAGTTTGACGTCAAACATATGTACAATGAGCTTATGAAGGCTTCAATCCACACAGATTTCCACACTTGTACCATGCAGGTTTTACATCACATGGATGCTCCTGAGGCACAGCTCCTTGAGCAGTTTGGTCGTCCACATGAGCACCAAAACAACGAACCTTCGTTACGAAGAAGTGACAGAGTGCCCGGGTGCAATGGAGATTGGAAGCAAGTGTACGCACGAGATCTTCTTCGACTGGTGTGACAACTTCTATGAATGCACCAAGCATGGCTGGCTGGATTCAGATCAAGAAGTGCTGATGGTAAACCCTC
Source organism: Penium margaritaceum (assembly GCA_023375785.1). Taxonomy (NCBI): domain Eukaryota; kingdom Viridiplantae; phylum Streptophyta; class Zygnematophyceae; order Desmidiales; family Peniaceae; genus Penium; species Penium margaritaceum. The sequence goes on from SZWC01005517.1 coordinate 122,617, forward strand.
CACCTTGTAGGTAAAACATGATACATGTGTGCTGCATTGCATTCTACAACGATTTTTCCGACAGTTCTAGTCAAGTGTACATTTACCCAAGTTATCTTGCGAAGGGACAGCCTGAAAGAGCTACAATCACAAGTCATCAAGCCCAGACATTTTTCTTCCACAGAAGAATGTCTCAAATGCTGAAGGCTGCAAAAACTGAGGACCGTGACAAAATTTTTGCTGCAAGAGAACATGCAGTTGACAGTCTTCGGTTACGAACCATGGTATGTAACAGAAGATTCCATTCTAATGTCAATATGGAGTATCAATTCCTAATTTTCATTCATGTGTGCACCATACATTCAAGTGAACGGTGGAAGATCAGACCAAACGTACAAGCTACTTCAAGTGCACCCACCAGTGCGGGAAAACAAGGTAACTACATCTATAACGTAATTTTTGCTAGAAATACATTCACTACGGTACATGTCTAAGGTTTTCTTCACACTCACAGCAACGCACCACATCTCCTTCAACTTCTCACTTCACAAGCCCACCACCATACACTAGAAGCCCAGCACCATCATCAAGTGAATGAAAAACTACACAGATTTGATGCATACATTTTCTACCACAATTCATGACTACAACAATCATCCATTTCAAAACATCCCTAACATCCTGTCTGTTGTTGTGAGTAGGTTGGCCCCACAAACCAGGATGTCCAAAGAAGAACCTATCAAGATCTTTGGATGGTTGTACTTTCAACCGTCCTAAGGCAAACAGACTAGAAAAAAGGGCCGACACAACGGCACCTGCCGTCCGCTCCTAGCATTTCAGCTAGGAGAAGATATCACCCATAGGATTACGGTTCCACACTGAGCACCACCTAGGCAATCACTTGCAAGAAACTGTGTCCACTTTGCAATTGGTCACTTTTCTGTGAGGTACTGATCACCGACTTACTCCTGGGGCTTAGACCAACCAGTGCCTTCTTTATGTTGTTCCTTAGTTGGACAACTCTATGAGAAGCATCTAAGGCCAGATTGTGTAATTGGAATGAGGAATGAGCAAGGTTCATATAGTCCTAGGCCTGGCATCTAAGGATTTGGGTAGTGGCACTTTTGGAGGTTGCCACTCCACACCACCTCACCAGCTCGCCAATTCGCGCATCCACTGACCGCCAAGTGGCACATCCTCCTCATGCATGGAGAAATGATTAGGAAACTTCCCCTGTGCAGGAAGGTAAAAAACCTTCCTGCTCACGTCAAGACTTGATCGCAGGACCTGTTGTTCCTAAGTCCAATGTGTCATTCATTGCACAACACTTCTGGTGTCCCGCTTGGACTTGCACCATGAACAAGGTTTGGGGGACTTACTCCAAGGGAGCATTGCATGCCCAACCTGTCCAATAAGCCATAGCAGTGGCCAAAGGGCATTAATGAACAACAATCTATCCCTTGCACCTCTGGCCACCTGCCATAGAAATCTTCTTCTGTATGAACCCGTAGCTCTGTGTTGTGTTTTTTCATTTCAGCTATGTTGGTTTGTAGTCCCCATCTCTGGCATCCACCATGCCAATCCCTTGAGTGTCTGCATCATGCAAGTCGCAATCAAGCGGCTTTATCAAGAAGTCTGCAGGCATCCTCTCAGTTTTGACGTGCTCTAGTTCCACAAAACCCTTGGCGACAAGGTCACGCGAGAAGTGGTACCAAATTTCAATGTGCTTTGTACGCCCGGAGATCATGTCGTCCTCCGCTATAGCAATGGTGCTCTGGTTGTCAATGCGGATGACCATTGCTTGCTCTTGTGGTGCCTTGATCATGTTGAGAAAACTGAAAAGCCACGATGTTTCCTTGCACACTTCCGAGAGTGCGATGTACTCCGCCTCAACAGTAGAGAGCGAGACGCAATCCTGCTTCCTGCTGGCCCATGAGACCGCACCACCATTGAGAAGGCAGACAAAGCCCAAAGTGGACAACCTATCGTCAATCTGCCCTCCCCACTCAGCGTCGCTACAGCACATGAGTTGCAGCGAGTCTGATCCTTCAAGACCTCCAAACTGAAGTCCGTGTCTTTTTTAAACAGCGGAAGATCCGCTTCATGGCTTGCCAGTGTTGTAGTCCAGGATTACCCACAAACCTGATCACCTCACCTACTGCATAAGCGATGTAAGGTCGCGTCCCCACCATCGCGTACATGAGACTCCCGACGGTGGAATGGTATGGAATGATTTGCATTTCCCATCGCTCTGCCTTGTTTCTTGCATTCAGATGCCATGGGGGTGCTGACGGGTTTGCAGTCTTCCATGTTGTAGCACTTCAAGACGTCCATGATGTACTTGGTCTAGTTGAGCTTGACTGTGCCTGCTTTGTGGTTACAATGGAAGGCAATCTTAAGGTAGTGTTCGAGAGGATCCATATCCTTCATCTTGAACCTACTGCTTAGCTGCTTCTTAAGGTCCGCAAGGGCCTCATACGAGGAGGAGCACATGATCAAGTTGTAAACATACAATTCCACAAGCAGCAAGCCATGCTCATCCTCCCACACACAGACTCTAGGGTTGTTCTTGCAATGCGCAAAGGAGAGCTCAACCATGAACCTGTCCATTTCCATGTACAAGATTCGGGGGGCCTGTTTTCGCCCATACAATACCTTCACCAGCTTGCACACCTTACCCTTGGGTGCTTTGACACCGTCCGGTATCTCCATGAGCACCTCCTTATCGGACTTCGCATAAAAGAAAGCTATCTTGAAATCCATTTGGTGGATGTCAAGGTCTTTGGCGGCAGCGACAGCCAGCAAAGACCACATGGAGGCCAATGTGACGACCAGTGCAAAGGTCTCATTGTACTCAGACCCTGCGTGCTTTGAGAATCCCTTTGCCATGACCCTTACCTTGTACTTGTCGATGCTGTTTTCCTACTTCCGCTTCCGCCTGAGCACCCACTTTGAGCCCACCATGTGAGCGTTAGCGGGTTTATCCACCAGCACACATGTACCATTTTCTTTGATGGACGCAAGCTCGTTGTCCACCGTCTCCTTCCATTTGGCTGCATCGGGCCTTGCCAGCGCCTCAGCTACAGTGAGTGGCTCTCCCTGAGCCAAACAAGACCAGCTCATTCCAGTGGAGCATCCAGTGTCAGCGTTGTACTTTGGTGTTTGTTTTCTCCACCTTGTGCTGCATTGCTGCATTGCTCATGCCTCATCTTTGCTTTGCTGTTGCTCCTATGGTGCTGGCTACCCTGAAGTTGAATTTTCCTCTTGTGAAGGGCCACTGGCCTCCGAGCTGGTCTCGGAGGCCTTGGACGTCTCCGACTCTATGTTGGAGCCCGCCTCTGCGTCAGCTTGCAAAGCCGCTCTACCTCCCACACCACTCTTCTCCATAGCCTGTCCCACCGGTACCACATGCCAGTTTTTGGGAGATTGATCTCTTGACTCCAGTGGCACCAACCACTCTCCCTGTTTGGGTTCTTGCGTGGGATCAACCAGCTCTTCCTTGCCTGGTTTCCCGGCATCAAAGGTTAAGTCCTGGCTAGTGATGAGCCTTCTTGCTGCCAGGTCCCACAGGCGGTAGGTCTTGTGGGCCGTCTCATAGCCCAACATCACGCACTTTCGCGCTCTTTCATCCAGCTTGCCGCCACCCTTTCCCGCTTGGACCTTTGCCTATGTGGTGCAGCAAAAGACTTTCAGGTGTGATGCATCCGGCTTCTTCCCTGACCACACCTCTCGTGGGGTCATCTGCTACCTGCCCTTTTTCTTGCCGCGCCTGCCAAGAGCACCTGCAGGAGTCAGGTTGACAAGGTAGCATGATTTTCTTGCGGCTTCCGCCTAGAAGTGTGGTGGGAGCCTTACATCAAAGACCATGCTTCACACCATGCCGAGGATGGTCTGATTCATCTGCTCAGCCATGCCATTTCTTTGCGGTGTGTAGGGTGTTGTAGGCTGGTGGTTGATCCCTTGTTGTCGCGACTAGCCCTTGCATGCTTCATACTCTCCGCCGTTGTTGCTTTGCATTTCCTTGACCTTCTTTCTAGTCTGTCACTCCACCATGTCGGCAAACTCCTACAACTTCACTCTGACCTCTCCCTTGGTTTTGAGAAAGTAGATCCACACATTGCAGCTGTGGTCGTCGATGAAGGTGAGGAAGTACTTGCTACCACCATTTGACGCCGTGTAAAAGGTTTTAAACATGACGGTGTGAATCAGGTCAAGGTTTGCTTCTACACGCCATTGTGCTCAATGCGCTTTCTCTTAGTCTTGCCATGGAGGCAAGACCAAGACCAAGTTCACACAGGCTGCCACACCCAACCGCATCCTTCTTGCATCCTTCCATGCCGCGGTCCAGCTGCTGTTGCTGGTTGACTTGGAGCGTGTTGTTGACAACGTGCCCAAAGCGTTTATGCCACAGCTCAGTGTCTTCGTCCTTTGCGGTACAGCATGCCTTCTGAGTTTCTGTTGGTGTGCTCTCGTGTGTTAGTGTTGTGACCAGTACCTCCGCCGCATCTGCATGACCATCATCTTCCAAGGGTTCTATTCTGGTTTTCAGTAGTACAAAGAGCCCGTCAACCCGTGGTAATTGTACTACAAGATCTTTGTTGGCGTAGAGGACTTTGATGTCCTCGTTCCTGGCCATGACCACCTTCTCCTGCGTGAACACCAGTGCCATGTCATTGTCCATAATTTTTGACACGGACAGGAGTTTTGCCGCAAAGGATGGCATATAGACCATGTCACACAGCCGCAGATCCTTCTCCGCACTGTTAAGATTGATGCTCACCAGCTTGTCTCGAACACCATTTTTGTTCACAATGCCTCCGTTAGCACGCCTGAACCGCCGATCAGTGGAGCCAATGAAGATAAATCCAGCCTTGTCATTGCTCGAGTGGTGATCAATGCCCTAGTTGAGCCCAAAGGCTCCTGGCCTACGCAGCATCGCCCTCTTTGCTGCAGGCATGCTTTCAGCCATCATGTTGGTGGCTTCTTTGTCACCCTTCTTGCTGGCTTTGTTCCCACTGCTTCCGCCATCTTCCTTCTTTGGCAAGCTGCACCTCTTGCCCACAACCCGGGTTTGCCGTATTTGTGGTAGTTTTCCTGTTGTTTGGGAGCCTTGCCGCCCATTTTGCCTCCACCGTCGCCGCTTCCGCTGTAGCCTTTCTGACTAGAGGCTGACCCTTTGCTCCCACGGCCACAGTAGCGTGTGGCATAGACTGAGAATTTAGCCTCACTTCTGCTGCGGTGCATGGCCTCGTTTTGCACGTACTGAGACATTACCGTATACGTCAGGTCATCCTCCTTCCAACCGCCCATGAAGGTGATAACTGGGCTCCAGCTCTCCGGTAGCACTGTGAGGAGGATCATGGCTTGCATGTCTTTGTCAAGGTCCCAGTTCATCTAGCGAGCCTCGCCAAGGAGTCCTTCAAACTCCTGTAGGAATTTGGGGATTGACTGCCACTCATTCACCCACATACTAATGAGATTTTGCAGGATGAACAATCTGCTTGCAAGGGAGGTCAACTAGTGCATGCGCTTGAGCTTGTCGTAAGCTTCGGAAGCCAGCGTGTATCCAGCAATGATGGGAACATACTTCTTAACTGCCACATTGCTCCTGAATGACATGATTGTATCATTTTGTTTCATCCATGCCTTGTGCTTGGGTGTACTTTCCACAAGAACCTACTCTTCTACTTTAAGAAGCTTGATGAAGCCGCCCACTTTCATTGCAAACTCAAACTGCCATCTTCAAAGCGGGAAGTTGTTCTCCTAAAAAATGGGGATTCCACCCAAGGGTCCGAGACCTTGCGGCAATGCAGTACAACTCACCATTGTTATTGTGGTCTGCTGTGCAGGAGCCACTGTTGGTGCTAAGTTCAAACCCAGCCCTTGGAGCACATGAAGAAGATGGAGCTGATGGAGCTGACATGCGCACCTGGAGAGAGCGTACCAAAGTTGAGCGAAGCGTACCTTACAACTGGTCAGTGTGGGCCCATAACCCTTTGTCAACTGGCCTGAGGTAAACAGACTAGAAAACAGGGCCAACACAATAGTACCTGCCATCAGCTCCTAGCATTTCTGCTAGGAGAAGATTTCACCCTCAGGATCATGGTTCCACACTGAGCAGCTCCTAGGAAATCACTTGCTAGCAACTGTGTCCACTTAACACTTGGTCACTCCTGTGCAAGGTGTTAGTCAAAGATTAACTCCTTGGGCTTAGACCAACCGGGGCCTACTTTGTATTATTCCTTAGTTGGAAATCTCTATGAGGAGCATCTAAGGCCAGATTGTGTAATTAGAATAAGGTATGAGCCTAGTACATGTATTCCTAGGCCTAGCAGCTAAGGTGTTTGGGTAGTGGCACTTTTGGAGGTGGCCACTCCAGACCACCTCACCAGTTCATCAATTGGCGCATCAACTGACCGCTAAGTGGAACATCCTCCTCATGCATGGAGAAATGTTTAGGAAACCTCCCCTGTACAGGAAGGTGATAAACCTTCTTTCCCATATCAAGACTTGATCGCAGGACCTGCTGTTCCTAAGTCCAACGTGCTCTTCATTGCACTACACTTCTGGTGTCTCGCTTGGATTTTCACCATGAAGAAGGTTCGGAGAAATTGCTCCAAGGGATAAGTGCATGCCCAACCTCTCCAATAAGCCAAAATAGTGGCCAAGGAACATTAATGAACAACATATATGACATCTCCTTCAAATTCGTCGACTAGACATCCTTCCAAGGAAGGAAATGCTTGAAACACAATTTAAAGCAATTACACATCTATTCAACTGACTCATTTCAAGCACTCATCAGTTTTCAAGGTCACCCAACCATTTTCAAGTACAATCAAATTTTTACTAGGTACATTCAATCATCTTCAGATCCTACTGAGTATTTTCACAAACAAGTTACTTCAGCGAGCATCCATCTACATGATGGATACAAATTGACTAAAATTCTTTTGACCACCATGAGCCCATCAGAAATCTATGCTTCCACACAACATTTCATTGAACTAGTACAAATTTCACTGGAGACAATGGCCATAGCGTACTCCCTAATCCAACATGTATAAGATGATCAGAGTTCATCTATTGACAATGCAAAAAGAGTCAGCTACTTTTGATAGTACGCAATGTACAGCTTTGAAAACCCAAGATATCTTTGTTGACTCATTCCATGCAAACATGCATTCCAGATGTGAACCACTTTTTTCATTTACATCCAGAGCAATGGATGTCGTCATGTTTGAGTGACATGTATAGAGTTCCTAGCATGTGGTGTTGGGGTACAGTGGGAATCCTAACTGGCCATAGCCACCCCAAAGTTTCTAGAGGGACCACTTTGAAGAACTAACCATGTTGTTGTGGTTAGAGTGGGTGTCGGTGCAATCCACACTAGATGCCATGCATTGTTCGAGCACCGATCGCCATTGATATTTCACGTCGTCTAGGTATGCAGGATGCGTTGTGGTTCAGTTTGGTTTATCGTGGTGTTTAGCTATGTGGAGTAAAGTGAGTCTAGTTTGTGATAGCCGTTTCCCATTCACTCCCACTTGCACATCATTGCATAACACACCTGCCAGATTTCATCTACTGAAAATTCCAACATGAACAAATACCTTCGACGTGATGCAATGTACAGATGTGAACATGCAAGCCATCTTAGGTGACGTTTTCCATGCACACATGCATCCCATCTGTGAACCACTTTTTGTCAACCGGCCTGAGGCAAACGGACTAGAAAATGGGGCCGACACAATAGCACCTGTCGTCCGCTCCTAGCATTTCAGCTAGGAGAAGATATCACCCTCAGGATCACGGCTCCACACTGAGCAGCTCCTAGGCAATCACTTGCTAACAACTGTGTGCACTTAGCACTTGGTCACTTTCGCACGAGGTGCTAGTCAAAGACTAACTCCTGGGGCTTAGGCCAACCAGTGTCTTCTATATACTGTTCCTTAGTTGGACAACTCTGTGTGGAGCATCTAACGCCAGATTATGTAACTAGAATGAGGAATAAGCCTGGTACATATTGTACTAGGCTTGGCTTCTAAGGTGTGTGGGTAGTGGCACTTTTGGGGTGGCCACTTCACACCACCTCACCAGCTCGCCAATTGGCGCATCCAATGACCGCCAAGTGGCGCATCCTCCTCCTCTAAGAAACTTCACCTATGCAGGAAGGTCAAAAACCTCCTGCGCACATCAAGGCTCGATCGCAGGACCTGTTATCCCTAAGTCCAACATGCTATCCGTTGCGCTACACTTCTGGTTTCTTGCTTGGATTTGTACCACAAACAAGGTTTGGGGGACTTACTCCAAGGGAGTAGTGCATGCCAACCTGTCCATTAAGCCATAGCAGTGGCCATGGGGCATAAAAGAACTACAATCTCTTCCTTGCACCTTAGGCCACCTGCTGTGGTAGTTTTCTTCCGCATGAACATGTAACTCCGTGTTGTGTCTATGCACGTCAGCTTTCTTGGTATTTGTTTTTCATCTCCTGCGTCCACCATGTGGATTCCTCGAGCACCTGCAACATGCAAGTCGTTGTCTAGTGGCTTAGTCAAGAATTCCGCAAGCATTTTCTTCGTCGCAATGTACTCCAGTTCCACGACACCCTTGGCAACAAGGTCACGTGAGTAGTGGTATCGAATGTCGATGTGCTTTGTACGCCGAGAGATCATGTCGTCCTCTGCCATAGCAATGGCACTTTGGTTGCCTTGATCTCATCAAGCAAACTACGAAGTCACTATGTTTCCTTGCACACTTCAGAGAGTGCAATGTACTCCGCCTCAGCAATAGAAAGCAAAATGCGATCCTACTTCCTGCTTGCCCACGAGACTGCACCAACGTTGAGAAGATAGACAAACCCTGAGGTGGACTTCCTGTCTTCAATCCACCCACCCCAGTCCGTGTCACTGTGGCATGTCAGTCGCAGCAAGTCTGATCCTTCTAGACCTCCAAACCGAAGTCCCATGTGCCGAGTCTTTTTGAGGTTGCAAAAAATCCGCTTCACGGCTTGCCAATGTTCTGGCCCTGGGTTGGCCACAAACCTGCTCACCTGGCCCACCGCATAAGCAATGTCAGGTCATGTTCCCACCATCGCATACATGAGGCTCCCAATGGCGGACTTGTACGGAATGTTTTGCATCTCCCGCCGGTCTGCCTCGTTGCTTGGTGACATGGAGGATGAGAGCTTGCAGTCGGAGGGCGTGGGGGTGCTGACAGGTTTGCAATCCTCCATGTTGTAGCGTTTCAAGACGTCCATGATGTACTTGGTCTGGTTGAGCTCGATGGTGCCTGCTTTGCGGTTGCAGTGAACAGCAATCCTGAGGTAGTACTCAAGAGGTCCCATGTCCTTCATCTTAAACCTGCTGGCCAGATTTTTCTTGAGGTCCGTAAGGGCCTCCTGCAAGGAAGAACACATGATAAGATCGTCCATATCAAATTCCACGAGCAGCAAGCCACATTCGTCCTCCCGCACATATACACTGGGGCCATTCTTGCAATGTGCGAAGGGGAACTCAGCCATGAAGCTGTCCATCTCCTTGTTCCAGATCCGTGGAGCCTGTTTCAACCCCTACAATGCCTTCACCAGCTTGCACACCTTACCCTCAGGTGCTTTGACACCTTTCGGTACCTCCATTAGCACCTGATGAAGGCAAACGTGACGACCGGTACGAAGGTCTCATCGTACTCAGACCCTGCGCGCTATGAGAATCCTTTCGCCACGAACCTTGCCTTGTACTTTTTGATGCTATCATCTTGCTTCCTCTTTAACCTGAGCACCCACTTTGAGCCCACCACGTGAGTGTTAGCGGGTCTGTCCACCACCACCCATGTGCCATTTTCTTCGATGGACGCGAGCTTGTTGTCCACCGCCTCCTTCCACTTGGCCGCATCGGGCCTTGCAAGCGCCTCAGCCACAGTGAGCGGCTCTCCATGAGCCAAGCAGGACCAGCTCAGTCCAGTCTAGCTTCTGGTGTCACCATCGTACTTTGGATTTTGTTTTCTTTGTCGTGTGCTACGACGTTGCATTGCTGGTGGATCTTTGCAATGCTGTTGCTCCAATGCTGATGGCTGCCGTGAAATTGTGTTTGCTTCTTTTGAAGAGCCACTGGCCTCCGAGCTGGTTTCAGAGGCCTCGGACGTCTCCGACTCTGTTTCGGAGCTCGTCGTTGCGTCAGCCTGCGCAGCCGCTCTCCCTGCCACACCACTGTTCTTCACGGCCTGCCACACTGGCACCACTTGCCAGTTTTCAGGAGCTTGATCTCCTGACTCGAGCAGCACCAACCACTCTCCTTGTTTTGGAGCTTGCGTGGGATCAAGCATCTCTTCCTTGTCTGGTTTCCTTTCGTCAAAGGTTACGTCTTGGCTGGTGATGAGTCTTCTTCCTGCCAGGTCCCACACGCGGTTTGTCTTGTGGGCCATCTCATAGCCCACCATAACGCACTTTCACGCTCTTGCATCCATCTTGCCGCCACCCTCACCCGCCTGGACCTTTGCCCATGAGGTGCAGCCGAATACTTTCAGGTGTGATGCGTCCGGCTTCTTCCTCGACCAAACTTCTTGTGGCGTCATCTGTTGCTTACCCCTTTTCTTTCCGCGCCTGCCCAGAGCAGCCGCAGCAGTCAGGTTGACAAGATAGCATGCCGTTCATGCCGTTTCTTCCCAGAACCGCGGTGCAAGCTTTGCATCAAAGAGCATGCTATGCACCATGCTGAGGATGGTCTGAATTGTCCGTTCGGCAACACCATTGCTCTGCGGCGTGTAAGGCATTGTGGGCTGGTGGTTGATCCCATGTCGCCGCAACCAGCCCTTGCATGCCTCATACTCTCCGCCGTTGTCGCTCCGCATTGCTTTGAATTTCTTTCCAGTCTGCCGCTTCACCATGGCGACAAACTCCTGCAGTGTTTCTCTGACCTCTCCCTTTGTTTCTGAGGAAGAAGATCCACACCTTGCGGCTATGGTCATCGATGAAGGTCAGAAAATACTTCCTACCACCATTTGACGCCATGCGAAAGGGTCCGCACACGTCAGTGTGAATCAGGTCAAGGGCTGATTCTACGCGGTGACCGTTGAGCTCAAAGCGCGTTCGCTTGGTCTTGCCTTGGAGGCAAGGTTCACATAGGTTGCCACACCCAACGGCATCCTTCTTGCAACCATCCACGCCGCGGACCAGCTATTGTTGTTGGATGACTTGGAGTGTGCTATTTGTAACATGCCCAAAGCGTCTATGCCACAGATCAGTATCTTCATCCTTTGTAGCAGAGGTTTTTTTTTTGGCTTCTGTTGGTGTGCTCTCCTGCGTTGGTGCCGAGACCACTGCCTCCGCCACACCCGCATGACCCTAGTCTTCCGAGCTCTTTCTTGCCATTGTCTGCAATACGTAGAGCTCGTCAACCCATGGGACCTGTGCCACGAGATCTTTTTGGCATATAGGACCTTGATGTCCTCGTTCCTGGCAATGACCGCCTTCTTCTGCGTGAACACCACCGTCATGTCGTTGTCTCTTGTTTTTGACACGGACAGGAGGTTTGCCGCAAAGGACGGCATGTAGACCACGTCACGTAGCCATAGATCCTTCTCTGCACCATTGAGGCTGATGCTCACCAGGTTGTCTCCTACGCCCTCTGCGTTCACAATGCTACCGTTTGCGCATCTGAATCGCCGCTCGGTGGGGCAAATGGAGACAAATCCAACCTGGTCGTTGCTGGAGTGATGATCGGTGCTAGAGTCGAGCCCAAAAGCTCCTGGCCTGAGCAGCGCCGCTCCTTTTGCCGGAGGCGTGCTTTGTGCCATCATGTTGGTGGTTTCTTTGCCACCCTTTTTGCTGCCTTTGTTCCCACCGCTTCCGCCGTCTTCCTTCTTTGGCAACCTGCACTCTCTTGCCCAGTGCCCAGGTTTGCCGCAGTTGTGGCAGTTGCCCTGTCGCTTGTGAGCCTTGCCGCCATTATTGCCTCTGCCACCACCGCTTCCGCTTGTGCCTTTCTGACCAGAGGCTGACCCTTTGCTCCCGCGGCCACCGTAGCGTGCGGCATAGGCTGAGAAGTTAGCCTCACTTCCGCTGCGGTGCATGGCCTCGTTTCGCACGTACTTGGACACTGCCGTGTACGTCAGGTCATCCTCCTTCCAATCGCCCATGACGGTGATCATTGAGCTCCAGCTCTCCGGTAGCACCATGGGGAGGATCATGGCTTGCATGTTTTCATCAAGGTCCCAATTCATTTGGCGAGCCTCGCCAAGGAGTCCTTCAAACTTCGGTAGGAATTCAATGATTGATTTGCCCTCATTCACTCGCATGCTGATCAGCTGTTGTAGGATGATCAATTTGTTTGAGAGGGAGGTGGATTGGTGCACGCGCTTGCGCTTGTCGTAAGCTTCACAAGCTAGCGTGTACCCGGCAATGATTGGAACATACCTCTTAGCAATCACATTGCTGAGGAATGACATGACAATATCATTCCGTTCCATCCATGCCTTGTGCTCCGGTGAGCCCACGGCAGGAACGTGCTCCTCTCCATTCAAAAGCTTGATGAAGCCGCGCACTTTCATTGCCAGTTCGAACTGCCATCTCCAGACTGGAAAGTCGTTCCTCTCAAAGACCGGGATTCCCCCCAAAGATCTGAGACCTTGCGACAGTGCGGTATCACTCACAGTTGCTCCAATGGTCGGACCTGTGGTAGCCACTGTTGAGTTTGAGGACTGCCCTACGACACCCCCTGTTGAGTTTGAGGACTGCCCTACGACAGCCCCTGTTGTGTTTGAGGACTGCCCTACGACAGCCCCTGTTGTGTTTGGGCCAACCATTTTAGCTGTCCCTTTTTTTTTTTTGTAATCTGCGTCTCTACTACGTTGAGGCCGATGTAGGCTGATGTTAGCTGATGTCTCCTACCGGTTTTATGGTGAAATTCTGTTGCTTACCCCTCAGCCGATGGCTACCTACAGACAGAGGAGACCATTCACACCAGCCCACCCAGGGTCTTGCCTCCAAGGGCAGAGCTTTTCTTGGTTGGGACCCAAGGGTCTTGCTTCCAAGGGCAGAGCTTGTCCTTGGTCCCTATGTGCTGAGTGCGAGCCAAGCCGTTGGAGCTGATGAAGCAGATGGAGCTGATGGAGCTGATGGAGCTGATGGAGCTGATGGAGCTGATGGAGCTGATGGAGCTGATGGAGCTGACGTGCGCAACTGGAGAGAGCGTAGCAAAAGCTGAGCAAAGCGTGCCTTACAACTGGTCACTGTGGACCCATAAACCTTTGTCAACCGGCCTAAGGTAAACGGACTAGAAACAAGGCCGACACAATAGCACCTGCCGTCCGCTCTTAGCATTTCAGCTAGGAGAAGATATCACCCTCAGGATCACGGTTCCACACTGAGCAGCTCCTAGGCAATCACTTGCTAACAACTGTGTCCACCTTATACTTGGTCACTTTTGCGCGAGGTGCTAGTCAAAGACTAACTCCTAGGCCTTAGACCAACCAGTGTCTTCTTTATACTGTTCCTTAGTTGGACAAATCTGTGAGGAGCATCTAACGCTAGATTGTGTAATTAGATTGAGGAATGAGCCAGGTACATATAGTCCTAGGCCTTGCTTCTGAGGTGTGTGGGTAGTGGTACTTTTTGGGGTGGCCACTTCACACCACCTCACCAGCTCGCCAATAGGCGCATCCAATGACCACCAAGTGGCTCGTCCTCCTCCTCTAAGAAACTTCCCTTATGCAGGAAGGTCAAAAACATCTTGCGCACATCAAGGCTCGGTCGTAGGACCTGTTGTTCCTAAGTCCAACATGCTATCCGTTGCGCTACACTTCTGGTGTCTGGCTTGGATTTGCACCACGAACAAGGTCTGGGGGACTTACTCCAAGGGAGCAGTGTATGCCTAACCTGTCCGTTAAGCCATAACAGTGGCCATGGGGCATGAAAGAACAACACTTTTGTCATTGACATCCATAGCAACGGATGTCATCATGTTCCAGTGACTTGTATAGAGTCCCTAGCATGTGGTGTTGGGGTACATTTGCAATCCTGACTAGCCATAGCCACCCCGCAATTATTGAAAGGACCCCTTCAAAGAACCAACCACATCGTTGTGGTTTGAGTGGGTATCGGTGTATTCCACACTAGATGCCATGCATTGTTCATGCATCGATGGCCGTTGCTGTTTTTCATCGTCTAGGCATGCATAACAAGTCATGGTTCAGCTTAGTGTGTTGTGGTGTCTAGCTACGTGGACTAAAGCGGGTCTAGTTCATGATAGTCATTTCCTATTCACTCCCACTTGCACATCATGGCATGCCACACCCGCCAGATCTCATCTATTGACAATGCCAACATGGTCAACTACTTTGAACATAAGCCAATGTACAGATGTGAAAACCCAATATATCTTTGGGGTTTCATTCCATGCACACATGTATCCTACCTGCGAACCACCTTTGTCATTCATATCCATAGCAATGAATGTCATCCTGTACTAGTGACCTATATAGAGTCCCTAGAATGTGGTCTTGGGGTACATTGGGAATCCTGACTGGCCATAGACATCCTGTGGTTCTGGAAGGGACCCCTTTGAAGAACCAACTACGTTTACATAGTTCAAGTGAGTGTCGGTACAGTCCACAAAAGATTCCATGCAGTGTTCAACCACCAATGGTCGTTGGCCTTTTTTATTGTCTAGGCATGCAAGATGAGTAGTGCTTCAGTTTGGTATGTCGTGCTTTCTAGCTACGTGGAGTAAAGTGAGTCTTGTTTGTGATAGCCATTTCCCATTCACTTCCACTTGCACATCGTGACATGCCACACCTACCAAATCTCACCGAATGACAATGGCAACATGGTCAGCTACTTTCGACATGGCCTAATGTACATATGTGAAGACCGAATACATCATTGGTGTTTTATTCCATGCACACATGGTCTTTCACATCCATAAAAATGGATGTTATCATGTTCCACTGACCCACATACAGTCTCTAGCATGTGGTGTTGGGGTACCTTGGGAATCTTGACTGGCCATAGCCACCCCGCGGTTCTAGAAGGGACTCCTTTGAAGAACCAACCACGTTGTTGTGGTTCGAGTGGGTGTCGGTGCAGTCCACACTAGATGTCATACAGTGTTCAAGCACCAATGGTCGTTTACCTTTTCCGTCATCTAGGCATGTAGGATACGTAGTGGTTTAGTTTGGTCTGTTGTGGTGTCTAACTACGTGGAGTAAAGTGAGTCCAATTTGTCATAGCCATTACCCATTCACTCCCATTTGCACATCATTTTATACCACACCTGTTGGATTTCACCTATTGACAATGAAAAAATGATCAACTAATGCTTACATGAACCAATGTGCAGTTGTGAAGACCCAAGACATATTTGGCGACTCATTCCATGCACACATGAATCACATCTGTAAACCACTTCTGTTGTTGAAATCCATAGCAATAGATGACGTCATGTTCCAGTGACCTGTCCAAAGCTCCTATCATGTGGTGTTAGGGTATGTACGGAATCCTAGCCATCCCGCAGTTCCGAAAGGGACCCCTTTGAAGAACCAACTCCGTCGTTGTGGTTTGAGTAGGTGACGGTGTATTCCACACTAGATGCCATGCATTTTCTATGTAGCCATGGCCGTTGATTATTTTCATCACCTAGGCATGCATGATACATCGTGGTTTAGTTTGTCGTGGTGTCTAGCTACGTGGAGTAAAGTGAGTCTAGTTTGTGAAATCCACTTCCCATTGAATCCCCCTTGCACGTCATTCCATACCACACCCACCATACTTCATCTACTGACAATGCCAACATGAACAACTACTTTCGACATGATGTGATGTACAGATGTGAATACCCTTGATATCTCTGGTGACTGACTCCATGCATACTTGCATCCAATATGTGAACCACTTTTGTCGTTGACATCTATAGCAATGGATGTCCTCATGTTCCAGGGACCTATATAGAGGCCCTAGCAGGTGGTGTTGGGGTACACTAGGAATCCTGATTGGCCATAGCCACCCTACGCTTCCAAAAGGGACCCCTTTGAAGAACCACGTTGCCGTGGTTCAAGTGGGTGTCGGTGCAGACTACAGTAGATGCCATGCATTTTCAAGAATCAAAAGTTGTGACTTTTTCATCCTCTAGGCATGCAGGATACATCGTGGTTCAGTTAGATATGTTGTGGTGTCTAGCTCTGTGGACTAAAGTGAGTCTTGTTTATTTAGCCATTTCCCATTCACTCCCACGTGTACATCATTGCATACCACACCTGCCGGATTTCATCTATTGACAATGCCAACATAATTAACTACTAGCGATATGACCCAGTTTACAGATTTGAAGACCCAAGATGTTTTTGGAAACTCATTCCATGCACACGTGTATCACATCTGTGAACCAGTTTTGTCCTTGAAATGCATAGCAATGGATGTCTTCATGTTCCACTGACCTTTATAGAGTCCCTAGGATGTACTGTTGGGGTACATGGGGAATCCTGACTGGCCATAGCCACCTCGCAGCTTGGGAAGGAACCTCTTTGAAGAATCAACCACGTCATTGTGGATCGAGTGGGTGTCGGTGCAGTCCACACTAGATGCCATGCATTTTTCTAGCACCGATGACCATTGAATTTTTTAGTCGTCTCGCCATGTAGGATTCACCGTGGTTCATTTTGGTGTGTTCTGGTGCTTAGCTACGTGGAATAAAGTGAGTCTCGTCCATGGTAGCCATTTCCCATTCCCTCCCAAGTGCACATCATGGCATACCACAACTGCCGGATTTCATATACTGACAATGCCAACATGACCAAATGTGTTTTCCATGATGCAATAGACTGATTTGAATACCCAAAATACATCACATTGTAATGCATTCTTCTCGCTCATTTGACAACAACTCAACTGCATTAATAGCAGGTTAGCAAGGTAAATATGTATGTATCTTCTTTCAAAGCCCGTCATTACTCAACTTGATGCTTACAAGCATCCACGTAACAACCCATGTTGTTTGCTTCATAGTGAAATAGTCAACGTCGGAGGCATTGGGGCAACGGCATTTAGAATAGACATATGTATGGTGACGTAGACACTCAAGAAATTTGGACACGCTTTTTACACAACAAGCACAATAAGAGTTTTAGACATGTACATATACGTGTTCATATATGCACCTGCATTTTGCCATTGCATTCATGTCCCAATGTAATCTAGCCATATTAGAGGTAAGATGCCTGTTGGCATTATAAGCATATCATACATATTGTGCATATAGGCACACATACATGACTATGTTATAGTCATGTATGTGTATATTGACCTTATAGTTATGGCCCAAGTGTATGTAATCTAAACATACTAGACATAGGATGCATGTTGGCGTTTTAAGCATCTTAGACATACTAAGCATATAGACCCCCTTATTTCACTATATGTCATGCATATATGTACTACAGTAGTACATCTCTATGGTGTTGTATTAACATTGTAAACTTCGTGACCATTATTCCATCGCAAAATGCTAGACCCGTTAAACATGTACAACTATTCATGTACCTGTATCATATGCATCTTGCCACATTAGGAGAATATGTCTGTAGTACATTTATGACAATTAAAATCTACAACAATGCACACATACACCATGATTTCCCTTGGTGCCTAGGTACATTATTCATCGAGCATACAAGTGTAAGAAACAACATACCATAAAGGAATATTCACAAAAGAAACAACCACTAGTACTATACATCTGAACATATAAAGCATGCAATACAGTCATACCTCTTTTTGAACCTCATGGCGAACACATGTAAAAATGACAAAAACTGTACTATCATAGATACAATACCTACAATAGAAATGTATTTACAAAATGAATAGAAGTTTTACATTTTCATGCATGAAATGAAAAAAATTTGAATAAGTTTACTGAACACTTTTCTACAACCATTTCCTCTTATGAAAACATAAATTTCAAAGTTGTCACAATTCACCCTCTTCATTACATGGGAAACAATGAAAAATCCTTACGTGGCGACAGGTTATGATTTCGTGCATAAATTTACATAATTTGGAATAGAACTATGTATTTAGCATGTCTGAATAACCGGCTTTACTGATATTGTATCATTGTAACGTTACCTCCCAAAACTTTCTGCCTACGTTAATCCATCATACACCGGGACCACAGACCTTGATGTCTTTGTGGTCTGTTCACGGACCAATCCATAGTTGAAAATTGTCGAAGCACCGGAAAATGGATAAATTGATGAAGCATTTATTGTTGGGGCTCTTTCCCTCATACGAGGTGTAGTGCTCCTCTTTGATTCGAACCTACCTAGTTCGAGGCCTACTCGAGATGCAAACCTAGCTGGGGTGGTCGGACGTTTTTGCGGACCTGAATGACTAGACAGGTTGCTTTGACGCCTGGATGATCGAGGCCGTCAGCGCTTGAGAATGTATCAAAATATTTTTTTCAGCATAACTTACCTCGCTAGCTTTGCAAGAGTGACGATGGTTTGCGTTTAGGATTTGTTTGGTCTTGCATGATCAATGGCGAAAATCCTGCGTAAACTTGATGTTAAGAAACGTGAGAAAACATTGTTTTCACAATGGATGAAATAGCTCAGATACCCGCACTGTGCTCACTTTTAAGCAGGCATACCCACGGGTCAAAATTTTGGCATGGCATACCCAGCGCATTAAAAAATAAAGATGGCATACCCATGAATATCATGTCTGCTCATGGCGTACCCAGACCTTTAAAAGTAACGGCATACGAGCATGCCGTTCCCTTTTCAAAACGATGGGCATGCCATCTTTAAACTTGAGTTTGGTTGCTATTTCCTACAAAACAAGGTCTACTTATTCAGACAATGTGATGTCTTTTTTACAAAACTAATTTCTTTGTAGTGTGTCAAATTGGTGTCGTCGACTGATAATGAAAGTACTTGTCTAATAAAGTTCGCAAATGCAAACAGGTACATGTTCTCATAGTCTTGATGTGAGGGGTTAGTGTTATTCGCGTGTGCGACCAAAAATGTTTACTCTCACGGAATGAATGCCATGCGACAGTCATTCTGCACACAATGGTTGTGAGCACCATGAGAAATGGTGACTCCGAGATGCTTCGAAGGTACCTATTTGTCTTGTAGTACGTGTGACGAGATGCGCTGTTCTATTGTCTTATTTGGAATGAAGTCAGGGCCCATTTAGAGCCACACTGCCTTTCCTCAATTTTGCATAATTCATACAATCTCGTGTTTATGTCGTACCGACTACAAAAAGTTTGAAGAACGCAACCAAGAAAATCATGATACGTTCGATCTGTCCATCGGACGGTTGTCATGTTTTACAACGATAATCTTCTTGTAATTGTTAAACATGTCGAACATTGTATAAGGCACTCTATCCGTGTATGTAAAGGCTAACTTAAAGTAGAGCAAATTGAAAACAATATAAACGATATTTTCTCTTTATAATGGTTGGCCTCCGCTGCACGTTCGATCACCCGGTCTAACGTCATAGAACCGACGACATTTTGAAGTTGTTTTTCTCCTGTTGTGTGTGACCGACAAAGATTGCAAAAAACCGGTCTCGCTTCAAGCTTACAGGCATGCCATGAAGTTTATTTAATGCGCACAACCGTTGCACTGTGTGCACAATGGGGCGTGCATACTCGACTCCCTCTCCCCCCCACCCCCCCCTCCCCCGGTTCACTCAAGTTTAACCTCGCAATGTCCTCACTTTGGTTTTGGGCGAGTACATCAAAATGACATAAACACATCGTCGATGTTGCACTCTAGGGTCGTGTTCATGTAATCCTGAGTATTCGCCTCCTTTCAACGTGGGTACCCCGTTGCTAGAATAAAACCTTGTGGTATGGCGTTCAAAAAATAGCGGACTCAGATGTTTCGTCTTTAAGATGGAAGACACCGGATAGGCGGTTATACAATGAAAGTGGTCTGTGTATCCGGTATCTTTTTAAGCATATACGGACACGACAACTTAAAATCCGGGCCGCTCGTAATGTCCTCCTTAGGGCGACCTACACCGCAAGGCTTTCACATCAGGTCGGACGAATCTACTGACCAGATGGACCGGCAGATAGAACGGGCGGTCATCGCTGGCCGTCACATATTTTGGTGATATGTTTTTGGCAATATGGCTTATACATCCGCGCAAGCATCAACAGAAGCCTGATACATCCGTAAGCTGAATATTAATCACGCCATATCTAGCAAGTTAAAAAAATGCCACATCCATTTTCATGGTCGTGCCTGATCGGCGACTGAAGTCGCCGATCGAGCAAAGCGAGGGGGGTGATGTGTCACCCCCCTGCTACGCTCCAATACCCCCCCCCCTGCTTGAGAGAGTCGCGATTAGCCTTGTTTTGTTTTTTAATCCGACTCGCAAACCCCCATTCACAGATTGAGGGTTTCCTATGTTTGCGCGGGCTCCGCCTACACAAACATAAAACTGTACATCACCGAATGGGGATTTGCAGGTAAAAAAAAAGAACAAGGCAAATCGCTCGATCGTGATCGAGCAAAAAAACCTTCTAGAAAAATCCAGAGAAACAAACCCATTTTTGTCCATGAAAATGACTATCAAAACCTACCCCAAACAACACCAAGGGTTTCAGCGTTTTTTTTTTGTGCGTAGGCTCCTGCTGGGCCTCGTGGCAGCAGGGCCTAGCAGGTTCCATCTTGGCGCATGGGGTGTTTTGGTCCCCCAACTCAAAACTGTCGCAAAACTTTGTGAGAAAATTACAAACCCCTGTACGAAGGGGTTTGTGATTTTCCCCTCATAACCGACGACGTCAGCATATTCTTGTTCGATGGCATGCGGCGTCGACATAGCATGTACATTTGCATATAACGTTTTTTTTTGCATGGTTGCTGGATATAGCATCAATAAAGAAGAAAAAAGTCCCAAAATGGATATGGCGTGATTAATGTGCGAGATGTGGACACCGAGATAGATATGGGGAATTCTGTGGGTATGTGGTCACTCCGCCATAGTTTTTTTCAAAAAGGAGCTTCCGACCTACCCGACTTCGATGTCGCCGAATATCGCGACGGCTCGTCAGGTCGTCGCCTCTAAGAAATCTGCCCTCCGAACATGCCGAACATTTTTGCAAGAAAATGATAGCAATAACGTTAACATTGCTTTGCTCTCTTTTTGCTTCCCTCTCTTTTGACTTCCGGAAGTGAAACTAAGTGCGCTTCGGATACAACGTGCAACACGTAGTATATCAAGCAGAAATAGATGACTCCGTACACCATGTAAGACCGAATGCCGACTAGTTAACGATAGGTGGCAGAAGCAAACAAAATGTATAAGAAAGCATCACTCGTCGGCGGTCGCTATGGACCCGACTATGATGGTTTCCACACAAAGTTGTCAAACTACCTGAAAACTTGTGAAAACCAATGAAGGTTGACAACCGAGTAGCCGTAGTTGCTGTCAGTCAATGTAAAACTTCGATATGAAATAGATAAAACTACTTGTCGCAATGATCACCGACTGACACGTCCTTGTGTATGTGTCAAATAGATTTGATGAAATCCTGATGCCAGCTTTGTTTCTATGACTGCGGCGTTGATCGCATGTGCGATTTTTTTCGGAAACAAAAATGTTCGAGTGCGAGGTTGGTGGCGAATGTTCTCGTTCACACTCGGCTGCGCGTGTGGATGCGTGGAAGGAAAAACTGAAATTTGTTAATGTAACTCATGTACACATAGGATGCCAGCTATTTCGACAACTCTTTACATCTGGAATCAGATAGTTTACGACACTATCACTTTGCAGAAGTCAAATGAGAGCGAAGCATTTGACTTCTGTGAAGTGAAACTAAGCGCACATGATTTTCGACTGGGCTTTTGTTTTGCCGCTATCACACTTTGCTCTTTATAGGTATCTGACCTTTTTAACCCAGGTTTTCTTCGAAAATGAACATCCGACTTAACTCTACCTCGACGTCGCCGAATGTCATGGCGGCTCGTCAAGTCGTCGCCTCACAGAAATTTGCCCTCCGAGCATGCCGAAGATTTTTGCAAGAAAATGATAGCAACAATGTTACCATGTCACCCAAAAAGTCTTGCAACGGGCCGCCGAACCCGTCTGTTGGGCAGTCATGTGGACGGCGGACCGTATGTTTCGATGATTAGGCCGGGGTCACAGGCCATCACTGATGGGCTTGAAAATCCGACGACGAAAATCGGCTGATGGCCGGCTGTTCCGGCGCGAAGTTTCATGACGCTAACCGCCCTCGTAGTTGGCTTTAAAGAATTCATGTTCGCGCTAACTTTGTCACCGCCACAACTGGTCGTGAAATTGTCTTCGACCGATGGCGTATGACCGTGATGGTGATGGACCGACAGCTCCACCTGGCTGTCAGCGCGCGTGACTGCCCATCAACGCCCATCAACCCTTTCGGCTGATGGGCGCTGATGGGCCGTCGTCGTCATCGCGCGAAACTGGAAAATTTTAATGAAATAACCCGCCCTCGGATCAGATAACACCTGCCTGTTTAGCACGACGGCGAAAGTCGCATTACCCGTTGACCTATTTTAAAATAAAAATTGAACTAGTGGCGGGAAAGATGTGATTTTTTACCCATCAGCGATGGCCGATGGCCTGTGACCGTGATGGCCAGCGAATCGTTCCAGATTATCCGTCCGATTCAATTTTGTCGTTCCCGCGCTTTTTTGTAAACCCCATCTGATGGCCTGTGACCTCGGCCTTAGGCCGCTCCTTGCGTCGAGGCAGCAGCAGCGCTGCAAACCAGGGTACACGCAACAGTGCACGTAGTGTCTTCCACTGGCGGAGCTCATGGTGCCCCTAGCCGTGTACGCAGCAGCAGCAGCAGGAGCAGCAGCTGCCACAGCAAGCCCACATGGTCGTCGGTCTGGAGATCGGGCAGCAGCGCAGCGGGGCATGGTCCATAGGGCCGTGCACGCAGCACCTGGCCCACAGCGCCGCCAGCCTGTGCACCCGGCCGTGCGGCGGCTTCGCAGCGACCTGCGTGACTTCGGCGTCGACTACTTGCTGGTCAGCTTGGAGCAGCAGTGGCAGGAGCAGCAGCGGCAGCGGCAGCAGCAGCAGCAGCAGCAGCAGAAGCATCAGCAGCAGCAGCAGCAGCAGCAGCAGCAGCAGCAGCAGCAGCAGAAGCAGCAGCAGCAGCAGCAGCAGCAGCTGCAGCAGCAGAATCAGCATGAGCAGCAGGAGTCGGTGGCACTGAAAGGCGATGGTTTAGAATTCATGACCAGTAGCAGTGGCAGCATTGGCGGTGGCGACGGCGGCAGCCGTAGCGACTGCAGCAGCAGCAAAAACAGGGGTGGAGGTGTCATCGGCAAAAGAACGAGGGCGAGCGTCAGAGGCTTGACGATGACGTCGCAGCAGTTGGCGCCGAGGCAGCTCAACGCGGTTCTATCGGAGTGCCGGAAGGCGGCGGATGCGGTGCGGCTGTTTTCGTGGATGCGGCGGCGCGGTCTTGCCAACGTGCACTCGTGCATGGCCGTCGTGCGGGTGCTGGCGCGGCGGAGGGCGTGGCGCATGCTGGACGCGTGGGTGGTGAGGGAGCTGGAGGAGGGCGGAGGCGGTGGTCCGGATGGTAAGCGCTGTACGATTTAGTTTTCCTTAAACTCTTTGTACAGCGTGTAAGAAACTTTAATAACACTGTGTCCACTGTGTCAATGGCCCTGAACCGACACATTGATTTTGATTTTGATTCCATGTGTTAGGAACGGGACACGGCGCGACGAAGCCGTCCGAGAGGACTCGGAACCCTTGCCGAAACCGCCAAAAAGAAGTGGCAAAGAAAAACGAACAACCAAATGCCACCCGCCGATTCCGTCAGATTTGGCGGTTGTTTTTGCCCATGTGGCATTGCTCCAGCAGTCTGGGTAACAGTCCTAACAGCAGAAACAACTAGAATAAAACGAAATGCCTGGGATGTAGACGTTCATGAGAAATGTGTTTTTCGGATTTCAAACAAAAATGTGCAGCAAGATCTACGGTCGAACCTATGTTTCCCTCTCGCTGCCAGGACGCTAATTCTCGATGGCTGCGCACGATGGACGGCTGACAAGTCAGGAATCCTGTTCGTCAAAGTAGGACAGCCTGAAGCGCGGCTTTGAAGGAGTCCTAGTTGCTCTCACGCCGATTCCAACTGTTTCACTCCTGCTCGAAGAATGAAGAAGAAATCATCGTTCGAGCGGGAAACGTTTTAAAACCTAGAAGCAAAATCAAAATCGATGCGTCGGTTCAGGGCCAATGTGTTCCACTGTGTCAATGTGTTCCACTGTGTCAATGTGTTCCACTGTGCCAATGTGTTCCACTGTGTCAATGTGTTCCACTGTGTCAATGTGTTCCACTGTGTCAATGTGTTCCACTGTGTCAATGTGTTCCACTATGTCAATGTGTTCCACTGTGTCAATGTGTTGCACTGTGTCAATGTGTTCCACTCTGTCAATGTGTTCCACTGCGTCAATGTGTTCCACTGTGTCAATGTGTTTCACTATGTCAATGTGTTCCACTATGTCAATGTGTTCCACTGTGTCAATGTGTTCCATTGTGTCAATGTGTTCCACTGTGTCAATGTGTTCCACTGTGTCAATGTGTTCCACTGTGTCAATGTGTTCCACTGTGTCAATGTGTTTCACTGTGTCAATGTGTTCCACTGTGTCAATGTGTTCCACTGTGTCAATGTGTTCTACTGTGTCAATGTGTT
>SZWC01005518.1:4591-43759 GCA_023375785.1 Penium margaritaceum
CCCCCCAGTATGTTCGTTTTATGAGGATTGACAGTACATCTCATCTAAAATAATCTTCACAATGCACCTACATTTCTGATTTGATGCCACGGTGGTGCATAACACATGACTATGAAAGCAGAGGTGTATTCCAAAAATGTTTTTGAGAAGCCTGACATGGTTTTCTTTATCACCATATGATTTTTTTCCTTTTCAATCTCATGCTTACTTCACACCCTTTGCAGTGAATACCTGTTACACAGGCAGAAGTGCTAGCAGTTCACAAGTAGAAGGTAGTGGACGCTAACACTGTTTGGAACATTGGACACCTAAAACAACTTGTAATGAGTAGTAATTGTACTTGAATTGAATTAAAAAAAAAAACAAGCGCATAGCTTTGGAAATGATAATGAGGCAAAATCAAGGTCTTAGGTGCCAAACAAGTATAACCCAGGTGAGGTTGTAATATCAGAAGTTGGATTGATAAACCTTGTTGCAAATTGAATCTTTTTGACATGTTTTGTGGAACATTTTCATAAGTATACAATGCCTTCAAGAATCTGACATGTTATCATGAAGCTTCTGCATTCAGCGCATGGTAGGCCAACAATGTAAAGATAGGAATGCCCATACGCTGAGTTCATGAACCCATACACATCAGCACCCTTCTCTGAAACATGCTTTTGCATTACTTGGTGATGTTCAGTGCTGGCTATATTAGCCGAAGATGAGATGATCAATGTCTTTGAGGTTGTATTAAGCTTCATATATGTTGTGCACTGCATTGTAGGCATGCCATATGATTAGGTGGTTTGTGATTTCCATCATTTTCAGGTGTCTTAGGATCTCCTTAACAATGTACTTTTCATCCTTATCTACTTCCATGGTGGTGCTGATGGTACCCCTCATGCAAGGATGTTTCTTGCATGTGCATCAATTGATTTTGAGGTCTGAGCTAAGAACTACTTTCTTCACTGGTTACTCTCTCTGGCTCCTAGTTCTGGTGTAAGCAGAAAAAAAATTAAGTTCCAGCTCTGTAAGTTGTTGCTGAAGCCTCGGGTCTGTGTATTCTTTGTCTCTGGTTGCACGTCCATGTGTGATCACGTGATCCTTGTGGGTCTTTCCTTGATTCTTGTCTGGTTCCCTAAGCAGCTCGGCCGGACCAGAATTGGTGGTGTAGACCAATCCTTTCAATTGAGCTGCCGCCTTGCCGGTTTCTGTCCTAAAATTTTCTCCCCACTCCTCAGTTTCTTCTAGCTAAAAATCTCAGGCCACTCCCAATGATTGCACAAAGAGCTCCAAACATAAAGGATCTGTTCCATAATTGTTGTTAACTGGCTGCGGCTGGTTGTAGACAGGTGAGACGCTTGACAGAGCCAGCTCATATTTGCACACCAGAGCCCACCCTCATAGATTTACAGGAAAAACTAGGTGGATGGCTAGGATAACTGCTGTTCACGTGTCTCCTAACCTTCTTGCATTTTTTTCAGTACAAATGGGCAACATAACAAACTGTAATTGAATATGCATTCCAATACATACCTCCACAAGGGGCGGATAATTCCTCAACTTTCATACAACAGTGAACAAAGGGCATACATGTTCAATAGACTTCAAGTCAAATATGACCGTTGGCAGCCACATGTATGCCGCGGTGGAAACGCGTCCCAGAATTGTTTATGATGTAGGAATGGTCAGCAGGAACGACGTTAACCCAGAGACACAGCACTTGCAAGCCATGAATTGCATGATGCACTTTCTACCAAAGACACGACATTCTCTGCATCTTTTGTGCTATTCTGATGCTGATTGGGAGGGGAGGATTGATGATAGAAATTCTAACTTAGGATTTGTGTATGTCCTGAATGGTCGTGCAGTATCTTGCGTAAGCAAGAAGCATGATTGTGTTTCTCTCTGCACTGATGAAGCAGAGTACGTCACTCTATCATAAGAATTCAAGGAGGCACAATGACTATGTACTTTTCTTATGGAAATGAGAGCACCATAACCAAAAGCAACGGTGGTCTGCATCTACAACAAGCTTACCATCTCAATGGCACGGGATGATGTCATCTCCCGGCACACAAACCACACTAACATCAAACATCAGTAATGACATGACCTTTTTACAAATGAGATTATGTTGAGAACAAGAAGATTTTTGCAGATTGAAGGAAATGATTATAGATAGACTCTAGCTCTTGGGGAAGCTGGTTCCAAGAATGGGAAATGAATGGGTAGAGAGTGTGGCACTAGTTTGCATTAAATCAGTAATCCAAGCTCTCCAAAACAACAAAACATGATATATTTGAAGCATCCGAGACGTTTCTATGGTTTCTAGAGTTTTCTTGGTATACTTCCCTCTTTCCTGTCCAGCAAAGAATCTCTTTTCACCTCTAGAAGCTACTTTCCCTTTCTAGAACCCTCAGCTTGCTTCTGGTACCTTGAAAGGTATCCAGAAACATATGCCATATCCAGCTGCCTTTATTCACATGAAAATCCGTCTTGAAGGTTTACTTCCTTCTTGAATGTTTCCATAACCTTTTACAAACAAAGAGGGAGTTGCTAGGAATTGATGCAACTTACTGGACATTACTTTATCCACCATCCACGTTGGGAAAAATTCCGTTCTCATGATTTTCATACAGACCTTTGTGTTGACATTATGTGGCCCTTGCCATGAGTACAGTTGATTTTATTCCCTGTGTTTACCACTAGAGAGTTGTTGAACCCAAGATCTGATTTCAGATTTGGGTTCCTTTAATTTTTCAATTCAAGATTGATCTGTGAATCGTTCAACTTGAATAAGTATTCTAAAAATTTGCCTAGCTCAAAGTTCAGGTTGTTGATGGATGGAATCTTGCATACATCATGGGTGATGGAATACTCCACAACCAGTGATCATGTTTCAACGCCAACAGGCTCCAATTTTGAACCAAGGCCACAAAGGAGGTAACCAAGGATACCTCCTTGACTGGGATAAACTCCTCCTCAAATTTTGGGCCAGAGAAGGGCGCTTCGACAGGTCACCTTTGAAGCATCTCCCCTGACCCAGCGACCAATTCATGGTGGGCTTCTCCACCAAGGGCTACTTTGATGGCTTTAGCAGGGGCCCTACTGCTCCAAATGGGACGTGCTTGAATGAGTTGGAAAACTAGATTGGAGGCTAAAACAATATGGTATAATTCTATTATTTGAAAAAACAGAATTGTGTTTCTATTCAGTTCCCCTGAATTCAATGGGTTTCTGTCCATTCCTAGTCTTTGATCCTTGTGCTCCACACTCTTCACCACTGGTGTCCATTGGCTGAACCAAACATTAGTAGCGTGCAGCAGTAAGGGCTAGACATCCTTGAGGGTGCCTCCGTACCCATGAGTGCCAACAAATGGTTGTGGGCTTACATTTCTTGAAGGACCTTAGCTCTACACCCTTCACGCTACCGGAGCGCACCATGGCAACGGCCAAGCAAGAGAGCATTGACGACATCTGAGAGTTTAATGGGATTGGCTTCCCCTTGTGGAGGTGGTCATTTCAGGTCTACCTCAATGACACGGGCCTTCTTAAGCTAGCCAAGGGTGACGAAACTGCCCGTCTAGACACTGCAACGCCGGAGGAAGTGGATACATGCAAGACGTGCAACAAGAAGGTGCTTGACTTGTTGGTGTTAGCGTTGGCTTAGAAGCAGCATGTCAAGATGCACAGATGCCACAAACGCCTGGAAGAAACTTTGCACAATCTTCCTGTCTAGCAACCTTGCTAACCAGATCTTTGTCTTCAAGAGGCTTGTCACCCTTTGAACCAGCAAAGGCAAACAAATAATGGATGTTCTGTAGCAGATGGAGTCCCTTACTGCTGAGTGCATAGCCACCGGGTGGAAATTCAATCCGCCTCCTATCCTTGCCAGAAAACTTTTTCTTCCCATGATCACCTTTGTTGGCGGCTTTTCTGCCAATGAGTAGAAGTACCCAAAGCTGGCTGAGTACGTCCGCAATGAATGGATGCTGGATGGTAAGAAGGAGAGTGAGGAAGCATGAAGTTCTGTCTATGCCTTTGGCCCTCAAGGTGGAGGAGGAGGCAAGAAGGGGAAGGGTGCCAAGCAGGGAGCTAAGAGAGGTGACAAAAAGGGGGAGTGCAACCTCTTCAGCAAAGAAGGCCACTAAAAGTACAATTTCCCCAACACGAAGTCGGATCAGCTGGGGAAGGCTAGAAAGGAGGACTACCAGACAATGATGCTTCAAGATTCTACCAATTTGACAAATCTGGGAGACACTCTAATTGAATCCAGACTGGATCGTCATGTGTAATGCAAGTCGATGGCACTTGTCACCTAAAGTGCCATGGAATGGCACATAAATGTGGCCATCAGTTAAACAGAGTTGGACGTAATTAAGGAAATGATTGCATTGAGGTGGATGTGGACAGGGAGGCTTTCATGAGCACAATTCATAGCATGCTCCACATGCCCAACTTTGGGGTAAATCTGCTATCACTGAGCTGCCTTACCAACAATGGGCTTGGGGTTCTCTTGAATAAAAAGGAGACCATCATCCAGAAGGAGAAGATGGTGAGGAGATTGCATGTGGAAAGCAAGAGGATAAATTTTAATTGCGTCATGTGCAGATCCTCGGCAGTGGGGAAGGGTCTCACATCACCCACATCACAGTGAAGGACAATGGTACCTAGACCTTTGGAACCACCGCTTGTGTTTCATTGCTCCCTCAAATGTGAGGGACATGTTGAAACAGGAAGTGATGCGGGGTCTTGCGGTCAAGAGCCTTGATGCAGCCAAGAATGTCGTGTGCAATCTGTTTGTGGATGACAAGGTGACACGACATCCGTTTTATGCAAACGGGATGCGTGCATCCACGAAGTTGGAGGTGGTGAACACAGATTTCTGTGGACCATTTGAACTCTCCATTGGTCACCTTCATCGCTGTTCATAGCTGCAAACAGTATCTCTTCAACATCAAGACAAAGACTGATTTGTTTTCATGCATGGAGGAGTTCATGGCAACATTGGATCGACAAATTGCGGTACATGTGAAGGCCTTCTACAGCAATAACAGTGGTGAGTACGAGGGCTGATAAAAATGGATGAAGAACAAGGGGATTGGGTGACAGAGAAATACACCACACACCCCGCAGAAGAATGGTGTTGTCAAGAGACCAATCCGCACCATCTTTGACATGGTCAAGTCCATGCTCAAAAGTATCGGGGCGAGGCGGTGTGGGTAGCAGCGTATGCCATGAACCTAAAACTAACAAAGCCGCTAAAAGACACAAATCCAAGGTGTTGAAGACACCACACGAAGTATGGAGCAGGAGGAAGCCAACCATGGCTCATCTTTGCATGTTTGGTTGTACTGTACATGTTGTTGTACATGCATGGGAGGGACGGGGCAAGCTGGACCCGAAAACTCGTGGGTGCATCTTTGTCGAGAACAAGAGTAGGAGCAATGCATACCGGCTCCTTGACCCGCACGGTAGCAGATCCTGAAGAGTCACAATGTCACGTTTGGCAAGGAAAGCCATTGGATGGACAAGGACATGGACCTCTCGAACCAGGGGAGGTGGCTGCCACTCCTTGGGGATGAGACACCAGAGGACACAAAAGAGGGTGATGTCTGAGTGGCTCCAACCGGCAAGAAACATCCGGGAGATGGGAGAGTGGGTAATTCACAATCAGCCAAGTTAGTCGATGATTTCAAATCTGATGGATATAGGGTGCCAAAAAGTGACCAAATTGGGTTGCCTGATATAAATCATAAAAAACCACAGATGCATAGAGGATGTCTTTCTCATTCTGTAGAAATTCATTGAACTTGATTTGGAGTCCATTTGAGGGAGATATGCATTTTCAAGGCTTGGTGGCAGTGGGTCCGGTTCAAGTGACGGCTCTTACACTACTAGCACCAATGAAGACCAGAATTATTGGGCAGGGAGGCGTGGAGCAACCTTCAAGGTATAAAGGCAATAGGAGGACCTTCAAGGAGCTTCAAGGAAGTTCCCCATCAATATTATTGGTTGTGCACAGGGCAGTGATGGTAATTCTCTTGTGTGAGAGTGTGACTGTAACTCATCCTGCTGGGCTAGAAGTGTGCTAGGAGGTGAACTTTTATAGGGTGGTTTGTCTAGCTCCATGCGCCAAATAGAGCGTACTTTGGCTTGTTGAAAAGGTGTGCTAATTTTAATTTCTCATCCATGAGACAAACCAGCCATTTTCTCTCTCTGCAGAACCTCACATGCCTACATTGTTTTGCATCTGCAACCTGCAACTTGTATCTCGCATACAATTCATCTTGCCTAGGGGCTCTTGGTGAGCCTGATCGCCTGCCTGATGGCTGCCTAAGTTTCTATCAGTTGTATAAGAGCTAGAACAAGGCCTTGCCTCATCCTTGAGGCATGGCTTGCACACTGGTGTGTGCAAGAGGCTGCTCGTAGACCAACGTTACAACCAATATGGCAATGTCTGCTTCTGTGGTGGCCGACATTAACATCGCCAAGTTTGAAGACAAGAACTTCTTCAACTGGAGCAACAACATGAAAATGGTGCTGATGGAAGAGGGACTCTGGAGCCACGTGAGTGAGGCTGACTCTGTTGAAACCTCCCTCCCAGCTGCCGAGGCCCGTACACACGTGAAGCAGGACCGCGCCCTCTCCACCATCCACCTCCACCTCGCTAAATGGCAGCAACTCCTTGTCCGCGGCATCCTCACCCCAAAATAGGTTTGGAACAAGCTTGAATCCACCTATCTTTCCAAGTCAATCCTCAAGAACATGCAGCTACGTTGTTGTTTTCACATGGTGAAGATGGATGAGCCGGGCTCAATGATCGGTTATCTTAACATGGTGAAAGCTTTGGATCACCAGCTTGTTGAAATTGAGGACCCTGTTAAGGAGTGTGTTCTCATGCTGACCATCCTCTCTGGCCTTCCTAGCAGTTACACTCCTCTCATGGTTTCCCTGGACCAACCTGGCAACAAGCTCTCACTCAATGATATGGAGGAGAGCCTACTGGATGTAGCCCTTGTCACCAACATGATACAAGGGGCTGGTGCTGCATCAACCAACGATAGTGGAGGTGGAGGGAAGAAGAATGGCAAATACCACTACTACAAGAAGCCAGGCCATTTGGCGCACGAATGCCTGAAGAAGAAGGTAGATCTTGCAGCTGGGATGGGAGCAAGGAAACAGTCTGAAGCCTCTGCCAACACATTTGATTGGGAGAGTGGATTTATGAGCACCGTTGGGGTCCTGCGCGTCTCCGCCAACACTGCCTTGTTTTGGATCATCGAATCGGGAGCCACTCGAAACATGACCTGTCGCCGGGAGTGGTTTGGTTTCTACACCAATTTTGACCCATGCCGAGTGTACATGAGTAACAATCATGTGCATATGGTGGAGGGAGAGTGTGAGAGTTTCTTCTATGCTTCTTTCCAGGGGAAACATGTGGAACTTCGTGTGATGGGGGTGATCCATGTTCCAGGACTGGCAGCTAACCTCTTCTCTGTTTCCTCTCTCATCTCACAAGACCTGCAGATCCGCTTTGATTATGGTTGCTGCACCATCTCAGTGTGTACTGGCCAGGTGCTTGCAAAGGCCGACAACGACAATGGCCTTTACCATCTTTTTGTGGAATTGGAGAAGGGATCTGCCTCAGCAGTAGCTATGAGACTTGAATACAACGACATTTTCCCGTGGCATCTCCGGCTTGGACACCTCGGCTTTGGCGTAATCATCTCCATGCAGCAGATGGTGCGTGGCCCACAGCTGAAGGAGGTGAAGCAACACGGTACGTCGGCCTTAGAGAGCTGCATCGAAGGGAAGCAAGCCCGCTCTCCATTCTCTACAAATGGGAAGGCAGCAGCTGAGCTTCTCTCTCTTGTGCACTCGAACATGTGTGGTCCCATGCCATCACATTCCTTGTCTAGCAAGCTATAACTTCTCACATTTGTTAATGACAAGTGACGGAAGACATGGGTGTTATTTTTGACCAGGAAGGATGAGCGTTTTGTCGCATTCAATGCATGGTTGGCTGGTGCACAGTATGAGAGTGGCACGCATCTGAAGGTGCTTTGCACTGATGGCGGAGGCGAGTACCTCTCCAATGACTTCCACGACTTCCTCTATAACCACGAGATCCAACACGAGGTGACGCTACCCACAACACCGTAGCTAAATGGCGTGGCTGAGCGTGCCAACCGCATGCTCATAGAGCGTGTGTGTAGCATGCTCAAGGATGCTGAGCTTTTGCCAACATTCTCAACGGAGGGAGTCAACACCATTGTGTACATGAAAATCCGGAGCCCAACACATGTCGCGCTGCTGATGATGCCTGAGGAGGCGTGGAAAGGACGCACGCCTACTTTCACGCATTTAAAACTGTTTGTGTGCAGCGAATTTGTCCATGTGCCTGCCGCTAACCATGACAAGCTGGATGCCAAGGGTGTGAAGGCTACCTTCCTCAGCTATGACACTGAGAGATATAGGCTGTACAACCTCGCTGCGTGCAAGATTTTCCGCAGCCGTGATGTGGTTTTCAAGGAGGACATGAAGAGCTGGACATGGATCCCTATGGAAGCAGTTACGGTTGCACCGGCTCTTGAGCCAGTGGGTGCCGAAGAGCCTGCAGCTGAAGAGGAGCGTGCGGAAGGTCATGGTGACAGGGCAGCCGAGGTAGCTGAGGAGGCAAAGCAGCTGGCAACCAATGCAGAGAAGGAGAAGCAGCCGAGCAAGCAGCAACAGTTTCCACCGCGGTCTGCACGCCTTAGCCATGGAGCTGCTGTGGCGATCCAAGCGCCTTGCAAGCAAACAGAGGCGACTGGAGGAGCTACATTCACAGGAATTTTCTGACCTCAAGCTCCTCTTCCTCACCATCGCCAAGGACACAACGACATTCAGCAACACCATGCGCAGTGTTGATGTAGCGGATTCAAATGTGGCAGCAGGAGAGGAGTACAAGGCACCTATGAAGAACAAGTCCTGGACTCTCAAGAAAGCTCCATGTGGCAGCCGGGTGATTGGCTGCAGGTGGATCTTCCGGCACAAGCACAATGCGGATGGTAAGATGCTTAGGCACAAAGCACGGCTGGTTATGAAGGGTATGCACAGACTGACGGTATGGATTACAACAAGACTTTCGCACCCCTCACAACGTTTCCCTCTATCTGTACAACCCTTGCTCTTGCCACTGCCATAGACTGGGAGGTGCACCAGATGGATGTGTTGTGTGAATTTCTGAATGATGATCTTGAGGAGGATGTGTGCATGGAGCAGCCAGAGGTGTATGTGGTGGAAGGGCAGGATGATCATGTGTGCAAGCCTGTGAAGGTACTCTACGATCTGAAGCAAGAGCCGCGTACATGGCACCACAAGATAATGAGCAACTGGCTAGCCTTGGTTTTGTGCACATCAAGGCAGATCATGCTGTCTATGGGTGCACACAGGATGAAATCCAGGTCATCATCCTGCTCTATGTTGATGACTTGCTTATTGCCTCTGACTCAAAGTCTCTCCTTGAAGATTCTAAGCAGTCCCTTGCACCCACGTTCATCAGGAAGGGCATGCAAGAGCTGAGCTTCTGCCCGGGTCTCCAGGTGAAGCATGATTGGTAGCAGCAGATGTTGGAGCTGTTGCAGGGTACTTATGTGAGAGACATCATTAAGCGCTTGAACCTGGGAGGTGCACGGAAGTTGACGACACCGCTGGAAGTGGGAGCAAGTCTGAGCATCACGCAGGCTTCTTACAGCAAGAAACGTAGCTACCGCATGAAGGTGGTACCATACCAAGCAGCAGCCGGGAGCCTCATGTATGCATCTGTCGGCACGCACCTCGACATCAGCATAGCAGTGGGAGCAGTGAGCAACTTCTATGCCGACCCGGGTGTGCCACATTGGGAGGCAATCAAGCGCGTGCTGCGCTACCTCGGCAGCAGCGACAGCCTTAGCCTCACCTTCAAGGGCAACAACACCCCTATCCTCATTGGCTACAACGACACAAATTGGGGCAAAGATGTTGACACTAGGAGATTGAATTGTGGTTTTGTGTTTTTTCTTGGAGGAGCAGCAATCAGCTCGAGGATCAAGAAGCAGGAGCGCGTTGCTCTCTCCTCCACCAAGGCAGAGTGCATCACTTTGAGTGAAGCAGCAAAGGAAGCAGTGTGGCTGCATGTTCTGCTGGTAAGTCTTGGGCAACAGCAGACAACAGAAACGACCACCTACTGTGTCAACATGAGCGGCATCGTGCTCACAAAGAACGCAGAGATCCACAGCTGCACCAAGCATATCAACTTGTGCAACCACTTTGTCCACGAGCTTGTGGCAAAAGAGGTGGTGCACGTCAAGTTCTGCTCTTCAAGCATGATGCTGGCAGATTTCCTGACCAAGCCGCTCACAGCATATCGCTTTCAGCAGCTGAGGGCACATAGTGAAATCATTTGATTTTAGTCCTGCAAAGTGGGAGAATGATGGATATAGGGTTCCAAAAAGTTACCAAAGTGAATTGCTCAAAAAGAATCATCAGGAACCAAAAATTTATTGAGGATGGATTCATGATACGGAACTTTATTTGGAGTCTGTTTCAGGGAGACATGGATTTTCACAGCTTGGTGGTGGTAGATATGAGAGTGCGAGAAAGTGACAAAAATAGGTTGCTTGATAAAAATCATCTGGCATAACAGTTGCTTAGAGGATGGTTCACAGGTTCCAACACACTTTACGGAAATCGATTCAGTGTCTGTTTGAGTGAGATATGGATTTCCAAAGTTTGATGATCATGGGTCGGGTTCAAGTGACGACCTGAGCACTTTGAGCTCAAAAGGCGGCAGGATTATTAGCCAGGACGGCTGAGAGCGGCCTTCAAGGAGAAAAGGCAGCTAGAGGACCTCCAAAAGACTTCAAGGAAGGTGCAGACAACGATTGTTGGTCGTCCAAGTGGTGTGAGACATAATTCTCTTGTGTGACAAGGTGACTGCTGCTCATCCCGCTAGGCTAGGAGAGTGTGCTAGAGTGTAGACTTTGACATAGTGTATCTCAGTGGTCCCTAGGCCAAATGAGGCATATAAGGGCTTGTGAGAAAGCTGTGACAATACAATTTCTCACTCAAGAGTCCATTAAGACATTTGCATCCTCTGCAAACCTACATTTGCTTCCGTAATTTCTGTCTGTGCAACCTGCAAACCCCTCTCACAAACAGTTGGTCCTGCCTAGGCGGCTCTTAGTGAGCCTGATCACCTCCCTGAGGGCTGCTCCAGTTTCCATCAGTGGTATCAGAGCTAGAACAAGGCTTTGTCTCATCCTTGAGACATTCTTTGCACCCTGTTGTGTGAGAGAGCCGTTTGTGGGCTCAACGTTGCACTACCATGGCGACACCCGCTTCTGTGGTGGCCGACGTCAACATCGCCACGTTTGAAGGCAAGAAATTCTTCAACTGGTGCAACAACATGAATATGGTTCTGATGGAGAAGAGTCTCTAGAGCCAAGGGGATGAGAAGGAGAAGGAACCAGCAGAAAGCTCCCTCTCCTTGTCGAGGCCTGTACCTACCGCGAAAAGCGTGACCGCGCCCTCGCCACCATCTACCTCCACCTCGGCGAACGGCAGCAACTCCTCATCCGTGGCATTCTCGTGCCAAAGGAGGCTTAGAAAAAGATTGACTCTACTTATGCTTCCAAATCAATTCTCATGAATATGCAGTTGCGTCTTCGCTTTTGCACTGTGAAGATGGATGAGTCCGGATCCATGATTGACTACATCGACATGGTGAAGTCTCTCTCTGACCAGCTTGCTGCGATTGAGGACCCTGTCAAGGAGCGTGTGCTCATGCTAACCATCCTTTCTGGTCTTCCTAGCAGCTAAACTTCTCTCATTGTTGCCGTGGACCAGCATGGTGACAAGCTCTCCCTCAATGATGTGGAGGAGAGCCTACTGTTTGAGAAAGAGAGGCACAAGGGAGAAGAGGGCGGAAGCGGACTGGAGGTCGCTCTCATCACCAACTCTGGTCATGGGGGTGGCGCTGCACAAACCAGGGGCAACGGCGGAGGAAGGAAGAAGAAGGGAAACTGCCACTACTGCAAGAAGTTGGGCTATTGGGCGTGCGAATGCCGGAAGAAGAAGGTGGACCTTGCGGTTGGAGTGGGAGCGGGAGAACAGTCTGACCCTTCCGCGAACGCCGCAGATTGGGAGAGTGGATTCGTGACAACCATCCGGGTCCTGCACGTCTGCGACAACACCGCCCTGTTTTGGATCATGGACTCAAGAGCCACGCGGCACATGACGTGTCCCCGGGAGTGGTTCGTTGTCTACACCATCATTGAGCCTCGTCGGGTGTACATGGGGGACAACCATGTACAAATGGTGGTTTGGGAGGGTGAGATTGTGTTTTGTGCTTCCGTTGAGGGTAAGCACGTGTAACGTTGTGTGAAGGGGGTGCTCCATGTTCCGGGGCTGGCAGCTAACCTCCTCTCTGTCTCATCTCTCATCTCCGAAGGCATGCAGGTTTGCGTTGACAATGGTGGCTGCACCATCTCTGCCCGTCCAGGCCATGTGCTTGCAAAAGCACACAAGGAGTACGGTCTTTACCGCCTCTACGTGGCATCGGAGAAGGAAGTCAACTCAGCATTGGCAGCGAGAGAGGGAAAACAGGACACCGGCCTGTGGCACCGCCGGCTTGGTCACCTCGGCTTTGGCGCCATCATCTCCATGCATTAGATGGTCCGCGGCCTGGAGCTCAAAGGGGTGATGCAGCCTGGTGCATTGGCTTGTGAGAGCTGCATTGAAGGGAAGCAAGCCCGCGCTTCTTTCACAGGGGAAGGGAAGGGGGCAGCTGAGTTTCTCTCATTTGTTCACTCTGATTTGTGCGATCCCATGCCATCACAGTCCTTGTCCGGCAAGTTGTACTTTGTCACGTTCATTGATGACAAGTCGAGGAAGACGTGGGTGTCCTTCCTGGCTGGCAAGGATAAGTGCTTTGATGCTTTCAGGTTGTGGATTGCTGCTGCACATGTTGAGAGTGGCAGGCGGTTGAAGGTGCTTCGCACCGACGGTGGAGGAGAGTACCTCTCCAAGGAATTCCGCACCTTCCTCAAGCGTCGCGGAATGAGGCATGAGGTCACCCCACCTGGAACACCGCAGCTGAATAGCGTGGCTGAACGCGCAAACCGCACGCTCATGGAGCGTGTTCGGAGCATGCTCAAAGACGCGGAGCTCCCGCCAACCTTTTGGGCGGAAGCGGTCAACACTGCCGTGTACCTGAAAAACCGGAGTGCCACGCCCGCCGTGCCAGTGATGACACCGGAGGAGGTGTGGACAGAACGCAAGCCAACAGTGACGCACCTGAATGTCTTCGGGTGTGGCACATTCGTGCATGTGCCTGCTGGCAACTACAACAAGCTGGACGCAAAGTCGGTGAAGGCCGCCTTCCTCAGCTACGACACCATGAGGTACCGCCTGTACAACCTTGCTGCTCGCAAGATCATCAGCAGCCGTGACGTCGTCTTTGAAGAGGAAGTGAAGGGCTGGACTTGGACCCCTATGACTGCTGTTCTTGTTGCTCTCGCACTTGTACCTGAAGTGGGAGAATTTCCGGCAGCAGAATAGGACAGTACCGAAGATGGCGGTGACAGCGCTAACGGCAAGGAGGTGGAGGGAGCTGAGAAGGATAAGGAGCCAGCAGCCAAATCTGATGAGGAGGAGCAATAAAACAACGTACAGAAGTTGCCACAATGGTCCGCATGCATCAACAAAGGTGCAAAGGATAGTGGGGAGCCGCTGAGGTGATCCAAACGCCTCCCAAGCAAACAGAGGCCGTTGGAGGAGCTGGTGTACCTGTGCACCGTTCCACCACCAACTGAGTCGTTTGATCTCGAGCTTATCTTCCTCACAGTCACCAATGACCCAGCCACATTTGCTGAAGTCATGCGTAGCGCCAAGGCGGCAGACTGACGTGCCGCAGCAGATGAGGAGTATAGTGCCCTCATGAAGAACGGCACGTGGACCCTCGGAAAGCTCCACGTGGCAGCCGAGTGATCGGATGCCGGTGGATCTTCAGGCGCAAGCGTGGTGCGAATGGTAAAGTGCTCAGGTACAAAGCATGGCAGGTTGCAAAGGGGTATGCAAAGACTGAGGGTGTGGATTACAATGAGACATTTGCACCTATCGCAAAGTTCCCATCCAACCGAGCGATCCTCGCTCTTGCTGCTGCTATGGACTGGGAGGTGCAGCAAATGGGTGTGACTTGTGCATTTCTGAATGGTGACCTTGAGGAGGATGTGTACATGGAGCAGCCGGAGGGGTATGTGGTGGAGGAAAAGGGGCATTTGGTGTGCAAGCTTGTGAAGGCCCTCTACGGCCTGAAGCAAGCCCCGTGAGCATGGTACCACAAGATGGATGAGCAGTTGGCTGGCCTTGGCTTTGTGCGCAGTGAAGCAGACCATGCTGTCTATGGGCGCACACAAGAGGCAAGCCAGATCATCATCTTGCTCCATGTTGATGATCTGCTCATTGGATCTGACTCCAAGTCTCTTTTGGACGATTTGAAGCAGTCCCTTGCTGCCAGGTTCGACATGAAGGACATGGGAGAGCTCAGTTACTACCTTGGCTTTCAGGTCCAGCGCAACCGGCAGCAGGAGACTTTGGAGCTGTCGCGGAGCATGTACGTGAGCAACATCGTTAAGCGCTTCAACATGGCAGGTGCGCGCAAGGCCGCTACACCATTGGAAATGGAAGCAAAGTTGAGCATGACGAAGACTCCCCGCGGTAGGCAAGAGAGCAGCCGCATGGAAGCAGTGCTGTACCCAGCAGCAGTTGGGAGCCTCATGTACGCAGCAGTTGGCATGTGCTTCGACATTAGCCAAGTAGTGGGAGTTCTCAGGAAGTTTTGCGCGAAGCCGGACGTGCCGAATTGGGAGGCGGTTAAATGGGTGTTGCGATACCTGGACAGCAGCAGCAGCCTTTGCCTCACCTTCAATGGAAACAACATCCCCATCCTCATTGGCTACAGTGATGTAGATTGGGGAGGTGACCTGGAGACAAGGAGGTCGACCAGTGGGTTCGTGTTTGTGCTCGGGGGAGGTGCAATCAGCTGGAGGAGCAAGAAGCAAGTGTGCGTTGCCCTCTCCTCCACCGAAGCAAAGTACATCGCCCTGAGTGAAGCAGCAAAGGAAGCTTTGTGGCTGCGTGAGCTGCTAGCAAGCCTTGGACAGCAGCAGACCACAGCCACCACCATCTACTTTGACAACATGAGCGCCATTGCTCTGACGAAGAACGTCAATTTTCACGCCCGCACCAAGCACATTGACTTGCAATACCACTTCATCCGCGAGCTCATGGCAAAGCAGGTGGTGCAGATCAAGTTCTGCCCTTCAAGCATGATGCTGGAAGATTTTCTGACCAAGCCGCTGGCAGCGCACCGCTTTCAGCAGCTGAGGGGACAATGCGGACTTGTGTGATTTTTATTCTCGAAAAGTGGGAGAATCATGGATATGAGAGTGCCACAAAGTGACAAAAATAGGTTACTCTATAAAAATAATCTGGCATAACAGTTGCTTAGAAGATATTTCACAGGTTCCAACGCACTTTACGGAACCCGATTCGGAGTCCGTTTGAGTGAGATATGGATTTCCAAAGTTTGGTGATCATGGGTCGGATTCAAGTGACGACCTGAGCACTTTGAGCTCAAAAGGCGGCAGGATTATTGGCCAGGACGGCTGAGAGCGGCCTTCAAGGAGAAAAGGTAGGTGGAGGACCTCCAAGAGACTTCAAGGAAGGTGCAGACAATGATTGTTGGTCTTCCAAGTGGTGTGAGACATAATTCTCTTGTGTGACAAG
This sequence comes from Penium margaritaceum, assembly GCA_023375785.1. Classification (NCBI taxonomy): domain Eukaryota; kingdom Viridiplantae; phylum Streptophyta; class Zygnematophyceae; order Desmidiales; family Peniaceae; genus Penium; species Penium margaritaceum. The sequence continues at coordinate 20,393 of SZWC01005518.1, forward strand.
GTGACTGCCGCTCATCCCGCTAGGCCAGGAGAGTGTGCTAGAGGGTAGACTTTGACAGAGTATATCTCAGTGCTCCCTTGGCCAAATGAGGCATATAAGGGTTTTTTAGAAAGCTGTGACAATTTAATTTCTCACTCAAGAGTTGATTCAGACATTCGCGTCCTCTGCAAACCTACATTTGCTTTCGTCATTTCTGTCTGTGCAACCTGTAACCCCCTCTCACAAACAGTTGGTCCTGCCTAGGCGGCTCTTAGTGAGCCTGATCACCTCCCTGAGGGCTGCCCCAGTTTCCATCAGGTGGCACTGGGTCCAGTTCAAGTGACAGCTCTTGTACTACCAGTACCAATGATGACCAAAGTTATTGGGCAGGGAGGCTTGGTGCAGCCTTCACGGTAGAATGGCGGAAGGAGGACCGTTAGGGAGCTTCAAGGAATGTTCCCATCAGGATTGTTGGTTATGCACAGGGCAGTGATGGTAATTTTCTTGTGTGAAAGTGTGACTACCACATATCTTGCTAGGCTAGAAGTGTGCTAGGAAGTGAACGTTTTAGAGGGTAGTTCTTCCAGCTCCATGCGCCAAATGGAGCATACTTAGGCTTGTTGGAAACGTGGGCTAATGTTATTTCTCATCCATGAGACAAACCAGCCATTTTCTCTCTCCACACTTCACACGCTTCTGTATTTTTGTCTCTGCATCCTGCAGCTTGTCTCTCACATACAATTCATCCTGCCAAGCAGCTATTGGTGAGCCTGATCACCTCCCTGAGGGCTGAATAAGTGTCAGGGGAGGATGAGATGCCACAGGACACAAAATAGGGTAATCTTTGAGTGGCTCCAAGTGGAAAGAGCCATTTGGGGGATGGGAGAGTGGCTAATTCACTACCAGCCAAGTTAGTCGATGATTTCAAATCACCGGCAATAGTGGAGCTGAACAAAGATGCGGGCAATGAACCCTCATGTCCACGATTCTTGAAAGCGGGGGATACGGTCAAGAATTTGGGTTGTACCATGAGGGGGCATCAGCAACAGCAGCAGAGGCAGCTATAGTAGCAACTCCAATAATAAAAGCCCTGGAGAAGGGAACTCACAAGGAGAATGGAAAAGCGATACGATGCCACAAAGAGCACCTAAACGGGGTCTTCCCCAGAAGAACTTGCACAAGAGGAGCCCAAGACTGTCAATGAGGCATTGTAGTGGAAGGACGGGGCTGAGTGGGAGGGAGCTATAAAGTCTGAGCTCGCCTCTCATAAAGAGACTGGTACTTGGGAGCTGATCAGTGGGGTTAAGAAGATTATCAGCTCCAAGTATATCTTCAAGAAGAAGCTCACCAAGGAGGGGAAGGTGGTGCGGTACAAGGTGCAGCTGGTGGAAAAAAGGTATGCAAAGTGATATGGTAAATAATATGATAAAACCTTTGCACGGGTGGTAAAGATTGCCATCATCCATAGCATCCTCTATGCAGTGACGGCCCTTGACTACAATGTCCATCAAATGGACGCAAAAAACATTCCTCAAATGGTGACCTCAAAAAGTAAGTCCTCATAGATGTGTCAGAGAGGGTTGATGTATTGCAAAGTTGTACTAGAATCGCAAGGTGCTCTATGGGCTAAAGCAAGCACCACTCATGTGGTACCTGAAAATGGACGTCTTCGTGACCGAGTTTGGTTTCAAGTGCTTCACAAAGGATCACAAAACTTACATTCAGAAGAAGACGGGGTTGCATCAAATTGTTTTCCTTTACATGTACAGTATCATCCTTCTGTCTTCAGATGAAAAGGAGTTGGTGAACCAGAATTGGTAGCTTGGCGTTCGGTGCAAAATAACCAACATGGAAAAGCTTGAGTAATACCTTGTCATTGACATCAAGAGGGACCATGAGGCACGCACACTAGAGATTGATCAGGCAAATCACATGAAAGAGATGCTCTGCCACTAAAACACGGAGGATTGCAACCCCATTGGCACACCCATGACCACAACGAGTAAGTTGAGCTCAAGCATCGTTCCGAGCACCGATGAGAAGGAGGGGATAGCAGGCATGCCATACCAGTCCGAGGTTGTTAGCGTCATGAATTGCATGGTGGTGACACGACCTGACCTGGCCTTTGCGGACGGCCAAGTGAGCCGCTATGTTGCTGACCTGGGACAGGTGGTGAAGCAGATCCTCCGCTACCTCAAGGTGACAAAACAGTCGCGGCTCGTGTTTAGAGGAGGAGGATGCAAAAAATCCCTTGATTTTGTGAGCTTCTTGGATGGGGACTGGGCTGGTGATGTGGATGAAAGAAAATCAACGTCAGTGTACATGTTTGTGCTTGGTGGTGTATGAGCATGAAGCGAGATTGTGTGGCATTATCTACCACAAAGGAGGAGTAAATTGCACTCACGGAACCTGCAAAGGAGACGTTGTGGCTGAGGCAGTTGCTGAAGGAGATGGGGGTGTCATAATCAATGTTCAAATCATGAGTGCCATCAATCTCACACAAAACCCGGTGCTGCATAGGAGGGCCAAGCAAATCAAGATTCTTCATCACTATGCGTGAGACTTGGTGGCAAAGGGATATGCATCTATTGTGCATTGTGGCACTAAGCACATGCTTGCAGGTGCCATGACCAAGGCACAACCCAAGGATAGCCAAGACGCGAGGTGCATGGAGCTTGGTCTACACTGTGAGGCCTAAAACACCACACATTGAAAGGAGAGGAAATCAAGGCTGCGGTGTAGGGAGGAGATTGCTGATTTTGTGTGCCCCTTTCCATGAGTGCCGTTGATCATATTCCCTAGTTTTACCATGAAGTGAGAGAGAAGTGGAGTGGTTGAACACAAGATCCAATTTGAAATTCCATAGTACAATGGCCAATCTGGTAACTCAGTGTCTATTTGAGTGTCACTATGTTCTATGGAGGCTATGAAAAATTCTATAATGTGGCCACTGAGTTCAACAAGTGGATTGAATAACTCGGACCTAAGAATTCATTCAGCATTGGCCATTGCATTTTTTCCTAGAATCCAGAAAATCATTTTGCAACGTTTGCAAGTGTCATATGAAGCAAATATCCGTCATGACTTGATGTGATGCTTTACATACCTTTTACTATTTTAATAAACATAAGGGTTCATTACCTTTTTGGCTGATAGATAATCTTCACAAGCAAAGAACTGGTTTGTGGGGTCATAGCAATTGAGTTGTTTTGGATGTTCCAGAGTTGGGGGGAGTCACTATGCAAAGTTGTTCATTGGGGAGTTGTGAGAGGGGCCAACGTAGTCATAGAAGAGGTTTTTTCCAATGTTGATGTGGTGGATGGCCAGGATCATTGTGCACGTCTTTCCCGACACATCAGATCGCACGTAAGGGTAGTCTATGAAACAACTATTATCACTACACCGACCAACAAGTTTAGAAGCACATGGTTTAAGGCAATTCAAGGAATTGGGAGTTGAGTGGCGGGAGGGTGAAATGAGTGCATCTGTATAGATTCATCTTGCAATAAAATGAGTAGAACATTTCTAAACGTTTCTGTGCATGTACACCATCACTAAAATTGGGATCCGCACGACTGACTTTTGACTGGTTGGTGCGAAACATGACCATAGTAAAAGGTAGGCAGTAAATGGATCAAAAACACATTTACTCGGAAATATTTAGGAAATTCCAAGATCTAGCTTGAACTTGCACTATGTGTACCAGGCCCAACATTTCATATATAGCATACAACACGAAGGAACTATGTGCAAACGCACTTCCATGCTTTTGCATATGTGTTGTTTTTGCTACACGGTGATGTAGTGTGTAAATAAAGGCATCCAGCACATAATGAATGTTTATCTCAGAAGCATGAACATGTAAGCCCTATTTTGAGGTATGGATGCACTTGTGCGTGTGCATGTATAAAAACTTTAAACATTAAAACTGGAACGGGGAATATTGAAAACAAGTATTCGAAATGATCAAACATGGAAAAACAAATTGAAATCAGTGGGAGATTCAAATGGGACAATGACATTGACCAAAACTCAACTTCTGTTTTGATACTTAAAGAATGCCAAATCATGCTGGAATGCTTCTTAGGTGGACCACCCGATGTTTCCCATTGACAAAACCACTTCATTGCCCTATTCTTCCTTGTTGAATTCGACAGTTCTATCTTTGGAAAACTTCAAGAACAAAGGGCTCAAAGAAATGTTTTGTTGAACACGACCCTAGTGGCTTGGGAGGGTGAGAGAGGGAGAGCGGATGGACGGGGAAAAAGAGAGACTTGAGAGCGAGGGCTCTCGGGTTTAGGAGGGGGAGCATGACAATTAGTCGTGATGGGGGATGGGGCTCTCTTTACCTGTGAAGGATTGGGCTCTTGAGAGCTGTGAGGGACGGGGCTCTCAAATGTTATGAGGGAGCAAGGCAAGGGAGTAACTGCTGAGATTGGATCAAGATGAGTGGTAATTAGAAAAGATTTTACAAAGAATGAGAGCAAGCAGCTCCAATGACTAGCCCCTATCAGGTTGCACATCATGTCTTGCGTAGTTCACCACATGGTGTGGTGAACCACGTGAGGCACAATCAAATTCACTCAAGAAAATGCCGAGTTTATGTCGAAGCGCAAAACACAACAAGATTTACGTCTTGCAAGGGACATAACATGCATGGGCCATCGGCGTAGAATGAAACAAGAGTATGAAAAGCCTAGGACTAAACTAAGCATGCTAACATAAGCAGCAGCGATTGTTCACTACGTTAACATGATGACGCAAGTGATGGTCGGTGCTGCAAGGAGAAAGCTTGAGCACCACACCACTAGTTGCAACTGTTTTCAAGAGAAGCATACTCTAAGGATAGCTACACTAGGACTGAAAACAGTGAGACAAAAGAATCACCACTAGCCCCAAGAGGCTGCACCCAAGTAGGGGTAACAGAGCAGGTGTGTGGATGGAGGCAGGCGACCCCAAAGGCATGCCAAAGGAAACACTCAGCCCCCACTCCGAGAAGGATCCAAGTGTACTCTGCCCGCAGTGAGAAGGCACTCTGTGCAAGAAACACCAACCACACCCCACCATGGGCACCAGCAACATCTCTCCATAAGCACCAACTCGTGCGCCTCTAGAGGCACCCGCCTGCACTCCGCCAGAGGCGCATACATGAATCTCCACAAGCAACAGGCAGAAGCACCCAGGTGGAAGCACCTTCCTAGGAGAACCTGCCCAGAAGCCCTATCTAGTAGCATCGATTGTGAAGCTCCGCCTGAAGCACCCAGCCAGAATCACCCATCTAGAAGCACCAAACACCCCAGCGGCTCTGCAAGCCGAGGCGCTGGTCCGGCTATGGGGACCACCAAGGAGAGCGCTAAGGTAGGCGAGTCAAGGACCGGCAATCTATTCCAAGAGACACAAGGTGAAAGAGGAGCAGAGGGTGCAAGGGAGAGGGGGTAGGAGAGGCACATCATGGAAGAATGGACATAAGCCAGGTGGACGTGGTGAGCCAACTGTGGGGTAGACCAACAGAGACAACCTGCACAAAACTCGGAGAGAGGGATACATAGAGAGAGGGGGCAAGACTTGCGGAGGTAGGGAAAAGGTGGCCAGCAAGGAGACGGCCACATGACGCAGGCAAGGAGTAGCAAAGGAGAGGAAACAAAGAAGTTAAAAAGAGCGTCAGTCAATAGTGTGAAGGGTGCCAAGGCCGGCTGCAGTGATGCTTGAGGTGAACGCGGGCTGGTGGAGGGCCTTCATGAGAAAGTCAGCAAGCTTAGCCTTTGCAGTAATGAATTGGAGAGATATGTCTCCAGTGGTGATAATTATATGCACATAGTGGTACTCGATGTCGATGCATTTTTTGTGATGGTGAAGCACACCGGTGTTCTTGGCAATGACCAGTCCCCTCTCACTGTCAGTGTTGAGGGGCACAGGCAGTGTAAGTTGCCTGAACTTTCAATGAGTTGGTGGAGCCACACGTCCTCGATGGCGGTCCCACCCAGCGTAATGTACTCTGCCTCAATTGTGCTGCAAGCAACGCAACCCTGCTTGTCGCTACGCTAGGAAATAGCGGTGGCCCTGAGAAGGAAGACAAAGCCAGTGCGACTTCAAGCATCCTTGTCATGGGCGTAGTCATTCCAAGGATATCCCTCAAGGAGGGACACGCCAGATGCAACGGGGAAGATGAGGCCAGCCTGGGCGGACCCGGTGACACAGCGCAAGACATATGGGGCAGCATGGAATTGTGCTCTGCGAGGCGCACCAGCGTACTGAGCAAGGAAATTCACTGCATATGCAATGTCTGGGTGGATGGTGTTAGCCAGGTAGACAAGCGCTGCGATGATTGACTGGAAAGTGACGACGGACTCGGGCTCACCCAACTCGGTATCCTGAGCCACACAGAGGGCATGCTGGGTGCCTGGCTGTATGGGAGAGGAGGCAGCGGGGAGGGGTCATAGTAGGTTAAAAACAGAGGAGAAGCGGTCAGTGAGGGTCTGCACATAGTGCTCCTGATGGACAAGGAGAGGGCTAGTGAATCGTTCAAGTTGCATACTGAGAAACATGGCCACAAGAAGAAGATCCTTCATGCGGTATGCCAAGGAAAGGAGACCCTTGGCCTCGACTATCACAGAGGAGGTGACCAGGAGGTTGTCGACCTACACTAGAATCAAGGTGAGCACTATGGGCATGACACCGACGAAAACAGAAGGGTCAAACTGGCTGGGACTGAAATCCCCACTGATAAGGGTGGAGGTAAGTTCCTTTTTCCAGCAATGAGGAGATTGGAGGAGACCGTACAACACACACAAAGAAGGTTGCACAACCTCTAAGAGCTGTCAAAAAAGCTAGGGGGCTGGACCATGTTGAGCTCCTCCTCAAGAAGACCGTGGAGAAAGGTGTTCACGCCCATGTGGTAAAGCTCCCACTAAAATGAAGCTGTGACATAGATGAAAACACGACTCATCATAAATTAGTGGACCGGGACGTAGGTGTCACCAACGTCTGTGCCAGAGATCTGAGCATACCTCTTGGTGATTATTCAGGCTTTGCACCAGTCCAGGGCACCCGCAGCAGTAAAATTTCTACAGAGGACACACTTGTCCTTGATCACCATATTACCAGGGTAAAGGTTGGTGAGCTCCAGGACACCATGGTCAGAGAGCGCGGCTTACTCCGCAATGCAAGCTGCGTGCCAGGTAGTTGCATCAGGATGAGAGAGAGAGGGAGAAGAAGGGGGAGGGATGGATGTGACCACAAGACCGCAAGAAGCAGTTGCGAGGGCAATGGCAAACTACTGGCCAGTGCGGGCATCCAGGGCATGGCAGAACTCAAGGTGGAAGAAGTGACGGCCTTTGGTATGGCACGGGCAGAAAGTGTATGGCTGGAGAGCGCGTGATGTGGAGGGTGAGGATGGGGCAGAGATGAATCAGATGAGGAAGGAGGGAAAAAGGACAGAGGGGGTGATCATGCAGGTGAGAAAAGGCAGAGGGAGCGATGTAGGGACAAGTGGGAGCTCTGGGGTGAGGGCAGGGGAGTGGTCTGGCAAGGGCAGAGAAGGAAATGGAGGTGGAGATAGATATAGGGAGCATGGGAGTGGGGCAGAAGCGTGTGGGGAGTGGGAGGGTTAGGGGAGGGCAGGGTGCTTAGGGAAGGTTGGTGGGGTCAGAAATACAGACAAATCATGTGAGGATGAGGGGGGAGGAAAGGAGTCCAGGGAGGGTGCTTGTGGGGATGCAATTGCAGGGGAGGAGGAGGTGCACGTGAGGGTGAGGAGGACGGGAGAAGGTTAGGAGCAAGGGAACCAGGTGGAAGTGGCACGGGACAGCGCACCGCAGAGGGGCACAAGGAAGGAGTTGGCAGGGGGAGGGGAAAGAGGAGGGAGGAGATGCAGGCAAGAGCTCGTAGTGTGTGCGAGCAAGTGTAAGAGGAGATGGGTGAATGGAGAGGAGGAATGTCCAGGATAGTGCGAGAGGATGGGGGTTGGAGGGAGGGAGAAGGGGAAGAAGTAGGAGGGATGAGGGTTGGGTGTACAAGGGATGGAGGGGGGAGGAGGAGGAAGGATGGGAGGATGACTCCATGTGGCATGCATGTCCATCTAGGAGAACGAGCAGACAGAGGCACCAAGGGGTGGGATTGGGCTAGGATCATGCGGAAAAGGAGGAGAGGCATTAGGAGATCAAGCGGTGGGTGAGGGAGGACATGGGGGAGGAACTGGAAGGGGGGAGATGGTCTCATGGGTAAGGATACTGAGGAGAGGAGGGAAGGATGATGGATTGGGGGGAGGGGTGAGAGGGTGAAAGGGTGGAGGGGAAAAAGTCACAGCGCCGAGGACTGGACCACTCGCTTGACCGACGGAGGAGAGAGGAAGGTCGGGATTGTCCTTAGGGACATCCTCAATGAGAAAACAGCAGGTTCTGAGGAACGACCGGGGTCGCATGCACAGGGGGAGCCCAGTGTCAGGGCAGCATTCAGAGGAATTGGTATGGGGGGAGGTGAAGGGGGAAAGCTGGGGGGAGGGAGGGGAAGGCACATGGGATGAGAAGACGGCCGGAAATGGGGAGAAAGACGGTGGACCACCATGGCAATGGGATGGGGAAAATGGAGGAGGGAGGGGCATGGGAGGTGTGCTCAACGTGGGAGAGTTCATGGACACCGCAGCGAGTGCAAGGAGTGCAGGGGGAACCAGAGGTGGAGACAGGGGCGTTGGTTTAAGTGGAAAGAATTTCACTGAAATGAGAGATGATATATGAGGGGAGGCATGCAAGGGGGTAAGAACAGGGGCGGGTGCATGGGAAGGGACCAAAAGGTTGACAAGAGGTGGAACGAGAGGTGGAGGAGACGCAACCAACAGGGAGACAGAGGGACGGGAGAGGAGGGACGAAGGTGGGAAAGCAGATGCAAGCATTCCTCCGGTGGGGACAGGGAGTGGAGTAGGGGAGGCGGACAGCGCTGAGATAGGGTGGGAAGGTGGTGGAGACCCAGCACATATGATATCATTGGTGGAGTGCGTAGTGGCAGAGGTCATACGAGGGAGACAACGGTCCTTAGGAAACACATTGTAAGTCAGTTGTGCAAAGAAGTAAGTGTGACATGACTCGATGATTCAATGCGTGACCGGATCCCAGACCAGATGCATGCAAGACCGCGGAGCGACCCCAATGATGACATAGAGACGGCCAGGTGGATCAAGCTTGCCAGAACGGGAAGGGGGCAAGATAAATCGCGGCCATGGTACTCCACAACACGGCCTGACTGAGGTCATCTAACCAACCAAAGAAGAGTTGAAAAAGAATTGTGTTGGAGGGGGACTGTGAGGAATCTGGTTCCAAAACCATGAAGGGTAGCGGGCCACCTCGGACCAGAAGCTCCGCTTATAGTCAAGGAAGCCTTGGCAATCATGGTGCATACAACCATGGTGAGTGTGAGGTTCTAGCATTCCACAACCCTATTTTGTTGCCACGAATAGGGGGCAAAGAGCTCATGGAGAACATCCGCATGATCAAATAAGGCCATGGTATCACCAAAAAGCTCACTCCATGATTGGAGTGAATGTGGAAGAGCTTGGGGCAACTAGGCCTTGGGCAGATGCGTACCACGACTAAACAGTCACAATGACCTCACTCTTGCTTGAAGAAAGAATACCCATGTAAAGTGAGAGTAGTCGCCAATCACGCTAAGGACATAGGTTGCATTCTCTCCAAGAGAATCATCCTGGAGAGGGCCAAAGATGTTGGCGTGGATGAGATCCAGTGGTATGGACACACTGGAGGGAGAGGAGGTAAAGGGAAGGCAATACACTTTGCTGACGATGTAAAAGGTGTAGGCACAAACACATTGGGCACCAAGGATTAGACAAACCATGGTAGAGCATGGAGGAGAGAGGTAACGGTGGAAGAGGGGAGATGGAGAAAGTGATGGTGAAAGAGATGTGAGTGGGCACAACGAGAAAGGGCAACAAGTGCAACAATGTCACCTGTGTGGATGGAGACAGAGTGGGGACTGAGGACCTCATGCAGGCCCTCTCCAGGGGACAACGACCGTGAAGGATAGCACGAACACTGGTGCAATCTGTACTAGCGACAAGACCAAGCACACAAGTAAGGGAGAAACCACAAACATCAAGATCAAGGAAGTAAAAGAGTGAGAAGTCAAGGGCAAGATCATAGAGGACAGATGACAAAGACAAGTCATTGACATTGGACGCTGGGAAAACAGTGCCAATGCAAAGAGAAGGCAGAGGGTCACCATCACCCATGTACACGGCAGCGATGATGGAGTCAGGAATGAACAATAAAAGAATCTCACAAACAGGGCACATGTGGTCAGTGGCAGCACCATCAACATCCAAAGATGGAGATGGAACATGCTTGGTGTACGAGAGGAGGTAGTAGGCCATCATACAAGGAGACGTTACGATGGATAAAGAGGTCAACAAGGGAATACAGGGGAACAATGGAGGAGAAATGGGCATAGTGACAAGATCAAATAGTAACAATATACCGGCAGACCGAGGACCACCAAGGATGTCCTCCGCAAGAAAACGGGAAAGGAGGTTGACGATTGCATCCTCAGTGAGGGGTGGAGCGGCAGCGGAAAGGGGCACGGAGCCAGAAGGAGCGGTGATGAGGGCATCTCCTAGAGGTCCAGCATGATGTGACTTGTGCATTTGTGAATGGTGACTTCGAGGAGGAGGTGTACATGGAGCAGCCGGAGGGGTATGTGGTGGAGGGAAAGGAGGATTTGGTGTGCAAGCTCGTGAAGACCCTCTACGGCCTGAAGCAAGCCCTGCGAGCATGGTACCACAAGATCATTGAGCAGTTGGCTGGCCTTGGTTTTGTGCGCACAGAAGAAGACCATACTGTCTATGGGCACACACAAGAGGCAATCTAAATCATCATCTTGCTCTATGTTGATGATCTGTTCATTGCATCTGACTCCAAGTCTCTTTTGGACGATGTGAAGCAGTTCCTTGCTGCCAGGTTTGACATGAAGGACATGGGAGAGCTCAGTTACTACCTTGGCCTTTAGATCAAGTGCGACCGGAAGCAACAGTCTTTGGAGCTGTCGCAGAGCACGTACCTGAGCGGCATCGTTAAGCGCTTCAACATGGCAGGAGCGCGCAAGGCCGCTATACCACTGGAAGTGGGAGCAAAGCTGAGCATGACACAGACTCCCCACGGCAGGCAAGAGAGCAGCCGCATGGAAGCAGTGTCGCACCAAGCAGCAGCTGGGAGCCTCATGTACGTAGCAGTCGGCACGCGCCTTGACATCAGCCAAGCAGTGCGAGTTCTCAGGAAGTTTTGCGCAAATCCGGGCGCGCCGCATTGGGAGGCGGTTAAGCAGGTGTTGCGCTACCTGGACAGCAGCAGCAGCCTTTGCCTCATCTTCAACTGCAACAACAGCCCCATCCTCATTGGCTTTAGTGACGCAGATTGAGGAGGTGACCTAGACACAAGGAAGTTGACCAGTGGGTTCGTGTTTGTGTTCAGGGGAGGTGCAATCAGCTAGAGGAGCAAGAAGCAAGAGTGTGTTACCCTCTCCTCCACCAAACCAGAGTACATCGCCCTGAGTGAAGGAGCAAAGGAAGCCGTGTAGCTGCGTGAGCTGCTAGCAAGCCTTGGACAGCAGCAGACCACAGCCACCACCATCTACTGTGACAACATGACCGCCATTGCTCTGACAAAGAACGCCGAGTTTCACGCCCGCAGCAAGCACATGGACCTGCAATACCACTTCATCCATGAGCTTGTGGCAAAGCAGGTGGTTCAGATCAAGTTCTGCCCTTCAAGAATGATGTTGGGAGAATTTTTTACCAAGCCGCTGGCAGCGCACCGCTTTCAGCAGCTGAGGGGATAGTGCGGACTTGTTTGATTTTAATTCTCACAAAGTGGGAGAATGATGGATATGAGAGTGTCACAAAGTGACAAAAATAGGTTGCTTGATAAAAATCATCTGGAATAACAGTTGCATAGAGGATGTTTCACAGGTTCCAACACACTTTACGGAACTTGAGTTGGAGTCTATTTGAGTGAGATATGGATTTCCAAAGTTTGGTGATCATGGGTCGGGTTCAAGTGACGACCTCAGGACTTTGAGCTCAAAAGGCGGCAGGATTATTGGACAGGACGGCTGAGAGCGGCCTTCAAGGAGAAAACGCGGCTGGAAGAACTCCAAGAGACTTCGAGGAAGATGCAGACAATGATTGTTGGTCTTCCAAGTGGTGTGAGACATAATTCTCTTGTGTGACAAGGTGACTGCCGCTCATCCCGCTAGGCTAGGAGAGTGTGCCAGAGGGTAGACTTTGACAAAGTGTATCTCAGTGCTCCCTAGGCAAAATGAGGCATATAAGGGCTTGTTATAAAGCTCTGACAATGCACTTTCTCAAGAGTTGATTTAGACATTCGTTTTGTCTGAAAACCTGGAATCGCTTCCGTAATTTCTGTCTGTGCAACGTGCAACTCCCTCTCACTAACAGTTGGTCCTGCATAGGCGGCTTTTAGTGAGCCTGATAACGTCCCTGAGAACTGCCCCAGTTTCCATCAGCTGCACAAAATGAGAGTGGCAGGCGTTTGAAGGTGCTTTGCACCAATGGTGGAGGAGAGTACCTCTCCAACGACTTCCGCACCTTCCTCAAGCATCACGGGATTAAGCACGATGTCACCACACCTGGAACACCGCAACTGAAAGGCGTGGCTGAACGTGCAAACCGCACACTCATGGAGCATGTTTGCACCATGGTCTAAGACGCGGAGCTCCCACCAACTTTCTGGGTGGAAGCAGTCAACACTGCCGTGCACCTGGAAAACCGGACTCCCACGCGCGCCGTGCCGCTGATGACACCGGAGGAGGCATGGACGGGACGCAAGCCAATAGTGACGCACCTGAAAGTCTTCGGGTATGGTGCATTCGTGCACGTGCCTACCGGCAGCCGTAACAAGCTAGACGCAAAGTCAGTGAAGGCTGCCTTCCTTGGCTACGACACCATGGGATACCGCCTCTACAACCTCGCTGCACGCAAGATCATCCGTAGTCGTGACGTGTTCTTTCAAGAGGACGTGAAGGGCTGGACTTGGAGCCCTAAGTCTTTAGTTCCACTTGCTCCCGCACTTATGCCTGAAGTGGGAGAAGTTCCGGTGGCAGAAGAGGACGGTGCGGAAGATGGCGGTGACAGCAGTAACAACAAGGAGATGGAGGGAGCTGAGAAGGAGAAGGATCCAGCAGTCGAATCTGATGAGGAGGAGCAACAAAGCAACATACAACAGCTGCAACGACGATGCGCACGCATCAACAAAGATGTAAACAATAGTGCGGAGCCGCTAAGGTGATCCGAGCGCCTTGCAAGCAAACAGAGGATGCTGGAGGAGCTGGTGAACCTGTGCACCGTTCCACCACCAACGAATTTAACTGACCTCAAGCTTCTCTTCCTCACAGTCACCGATGACCCAGCAATATTCGCTGAAGCCATGCGTAGCGCCGAAGCGGAAGGTTGGCGTGCCGCAGCAGACAAGGAGTATGGTGCACTCATGAAGAACGGCACCTGGACCCTAGAGCAAGCTCCACGTGGCAGCCAGGTGATCGGGTGCTGGTGGATCTTCAGGCGCAAGCGTGGTGCGGATGGTAAGGTGCTCAGGTACAAAGCACGGTTGGTTGCAAAGGGGTATGCACAGACTGGGGGTGTGGATTACAATGAGACATTTGCACCTGTCGCAAAGTTTCCATCGATCCGAGCGATCCTAGGTCTTGCTGCTACTCTAGACTGGTAGGTGCACCAAATGGATTTGACTTGTGCATTTGTCAATGGTGACCTCGAGGAGGATGTGTACATGGAGCAGCCAGAGGGGTATGTGGTGGAGGGAAAGGAGGATTTGGTGTGCAAGCTTGTGAAGGCCCTCTACGGCCTTAAGCAAGCCTGACAAGCATGGTACCACAAGATCAATGAGCAGCTGGCTGGCCTTGGATTTTTGCGCAGTGAAGCTGACCATGCAGTCTATGGGCGCACGCAAGAGGCAAGCCAGGTCATCATCTTGCTCTATGTTGATGATCTGCTCATTGCATCTGACTCCAAGTCTCTTTTGGACGATTTGAAGCAGTCCCTTCCTGCCAGGTTTGACATGAAAGACATGGGAGAGCTCAGCTGCTAGCTTGGCTTTCAGGTCAAGCGCGATTGGCAGCAGCTAACATTGGAGTTGTCACAGAGCACGCACGTGAGCGACGTCATCACCCGCTTCAATATGGCAGGAGCGTGCAAGGCTGCAACACCACTGGAAGTAGGAGCAAAGCTGAGCATGACGCAGACCCCCCACGGCATGTAAGAGAGTAGCCGCATGGAAGCAGTGCCGTACCAAGCAGTAGTTGGGAGCATCATGTACGCAGCAGTCGGCACACGCCTCGACATCAGCCAAGCACTGGGAGTGCTCAGCAGGTTTTGTGGAAATCCAGGCATGCCGCATTGGGACGTGGTCAAGCGGGTGTTGCGCTACCTTGACAGCAGCAGCAGCCTTTGCCTCATCTTCAACAGCAACAACATCCCCATCCTCATGGGCTACAGTGATGCATATTGGGTAGGTGACCTGGACACAAGGAGGTTGACCAGTGGGTTCGTGTTTGTACTCGGGGGAGGTGCAATCAGCTGAAGGAGCAAGAAGCAAGAGTGTGTCGCCCTCTCCTCCACCGAAGCTGAATACAATGCCTTGAGTGAAGCAGCAAAGGAAGCCGTGTGGCTGTGTCAGCTGCTAGCAAGCCTTTGACAGCAGCAGACCACAGTGACTACAATCTCTTGTGACAACATGAGCGCCATTGCTCTGACCAACAACGCAGAGTTTCACGCCTGCACCAAGCACATTGACCTGCGATATCACTTCATTCGCGGACTCCTGGCGAAGCAGGTGGTGCAGATCAAGTTCTTCCCTTCAAGCATGATGCTGGCAGACTTCCTAACAGAGCTGTTGGCAGCGCACCGCTTCCAGCAGCTGAGGGGACAGTGTGGACTTGTGTGATTTTCATTGTCTCAATGTGCAAGAATGTTGGATATGGGGTGCCAAAAAAGTGACCAAAGTGGGTTGCTTGTTTAAAATCATCAGGTCACAAGAGTGAATAGAGGATGTTTTGCTGGTTTTGTAGCACTTTACAGAACTTCATTCGGAGTCCGTTTGAGGGAGATATGGATTTTCAAGGTTTAGTGGCAATGGGTCCGGTTCAAGTGACGGCTCCTGCACTACCAGGTGCCAATGACGGCCACAATTGTTGGCCAGGGAGGTTTGGAGCGGCCTTCAAGGTAGAAAGACGGCAGGAGGACCTGCAGGGAGCTTCAAGGAAGGTCCCCACCAAGATTATTGGTTGTGCACATGGCAGGGATGTTAATTCTCTTGTGTGACAGTGTGAGTGCCGCTCATCCCGCTAGGCTAGGAGTGTGCTAGGAGGTGAACTTTGACAGAGTGGTTCTTCCAGCTCCATGTGCCAAATGAGGCGTACTTAGGCTTGTTAGAAAGCTGTGCTAATTTAGTTCTTATTCAAGAGTCGACTCAGACATTTGAGTTCTTTGCAAACCTACATTCGCTTCCGTAAGTTCTGTCTGTGCAACCTTCAACCTGAGGATTTTTCGGATGGATGGGAACTTTGCGACAGGTGCAAATGTCTCATTGTAATCTACACCCTCAGTCTGTGCATACCCCTTTGCAACCAACCGTACTTTGTACCTGAGCACCTTGCCATCCGTACCACGCTTGCGCCTGAAGATCCACCGGCACCCGATCACCCGGCTGCCGCGTGGAGCTTCCTCGAGGGTCCAAGTGTTGTTCTTCATGAGCGCACCATACTCCTTGTCTGCTGCGGCACGCCAATCTACCGCCTTGGCCCTGCGGATGGCTTCAGCAAATGTGGCTGGATCATCGGTGACTGTGACGAAGAGAAGCTCGAGATCAGATGACTCCGTTGGTGGTGGAACGGTGCACAGGTTCACCAGCTCCTCCAACGGCTTCTGTTTTCTTGCGAGGCGTTCGGATCGCCTCAGCGGCTCCCCACTGTCTTTTGCACCTTTGTTGATGCCTGCGGACCATTGTCGCAGCTGTTGTACGTTGTTTTGTTGCTCCTCCTCATCACATTCGGCTGCTGGCTCTTTCTCGTTCTCAGCTCCCTCCACCTCCTTGTCATTACCGCTGTCACCGCCCTCTTCTGCTATCAGAACGTTTCCCACTTCAGGTACAAGTGCGAGAGCAAGTGGAATAGCAGTCATAGAGCTCCATGTCCAGCCCTTCACTTCCTCTTGAAATACGCCATCGCGGCTGCGGATGATCTTGCGAGCAGCGAGGTTGTAGAGGTGGTATCCCATGATGTTGTAGCTGAGGAAGCCTGCCTTCACCGAATTTGCGTCCAGCTTGTTGCGGTTTCTAGAAGGCACGTGCACAAATGCGCCACAACGAAAGACTTTCAGGTGCGTCACTGTTGGCTTGCGTCCTGTCCACGCCTCCTCCGGTGTCATCAATGGCACGGCGCGCCTGGGACTCCGGTTTTTCAGGTACCCAGTAGTGTTGACCGCTTTCTCCCAACAGGTTGGCGGGAGCTCCATGTCTTTAAGCATGCTCCGAACAAGCTCCATAAGCGTGCGGTTCGTGTGTTCAGCTACGCCATTCAGCTGCGGTGTTCCAGGTGGGGTGACCTCGTGCCTGATCCCGCGACGCTTGAGAAAGGTGCGGAAGTTGTTGGAGAGGTACTCTCCTCCACCGTCACTGCAAAGCACCCTCAAGCGCCTGCCACTCTCATTCTGTGCAGCAGCAATCCACACCTTGAAAGCATTAAAGCACTCATCCTTGCCAACCAGGACGTTTCGCGTGCTTACCCTAAAAAAAAGCACAACACACAATCTCATCCTCCCGAACCGCCATTTGCACGTGATTGTCCCCCATGTACACCCGATGAGGCTCGATGGCGGTGTAGACAACGAACCACTCCCGAAGACAAGTCATGTACTGCGTGGCTCCCGCGTCGATGATCGAGAAGAAGTTGGTGTTCTTGGAGACATGCAGGACCCGGATGGTTGTCACAAATCCACTCTCCCAATCTGCTGCATTCGCGAAAGAGTCGGAATGTTTTCCCGCTCCCACTCCAGCCACAAGGTCCACCTTCTTCTTTTGGCATTCGCACGCCCAATGGCCCGGCTTCCTGCACTAGTGGCAGTTCCCCTTCTTCTTCCCTCCTCCGCCATGACCCCTGGTTGGTGCAGCACCACCACCATGACCAGATTTGGAGATGAGAGCAACGTCTTGTGCGCTTCCGCCCTTCTCTCCCTTGCACCGCTCCCCCTCAAATAGCGGGCTCTCCTCCACATCTTTGAGGGAGAGCTTGTCGTCACGCTGGTCCAGGGCAACAAAGAGAAGAGTGTAGCTACTAGGAAGGCCACAAAGGATGGTAAGCATGACCACACGCTCCTTGAAAGGATCCTCAATCGCAGCAAGCTGGTCAGAGAGGGACTTCACCATGTTGATATACTCAATCATGGATCCAGACTCATCCATCTTCACGGTGTGAAAGCGACAACGCAGCTACATGTTCATGAGGATTGAATTGGAAGCATGAGTGGAATCAAGATTTCTCCAAATCTCCTTTGGCGTGAGGATGCCATGGACAAGGAGTTGCTACCGTTCGGCAAGGTGGAGGCAGATGGTTGCGAGGGCGCGGTCACGCTTCTCGCGATAGGTCCGGGCCTCTCTAGGAGAGAGGAAGCTTTCTTCTGGGTCCTTCTCATCCACCTGGCTCCAGAGACCTTTCTCCATCAGCACCATCTTCATGTTGTTGCTCCAGTTGAAGACGTTCTTGCCTTCGAACTTGGCGATGTTGACATTGGCTACCACAGAAGCGGATGTTGCCATGGTAGTGCAACGTTCAACCCCCAAAACAACTCTCTCACACAAGAGGGTGCAAGGAATGCCTCAAGGATGAGAAAACGCCTTTTTCTAGCTCTGATGCCACTGATGGAAACTGGGGCAGCCCTCAGAGAGGTGATCAGGCTCACCAAGAGCCGCCTAGGTAGGACCAACTGTTTGTGAGAGGGAGTTGCTAGTTGCACAGACAGAAATTACGGAAGCGATAGTAGTTTTGTGGAGAAGGCGAATGTCTGAATCAAATATTGACTAAGAAATTGCATTGTAACAAATTTCTAACGAGCCTTTATATGACTCATTTGGCCTAGGGAGCACTGAGATACACTCTGTCAAAGTCTACCCTCTAGCACACTCTCCTAGCCTAGCGGGATGAGCGGTAGTCACCTTGTCACACAAGAGAATTATGTCTCACACCACTTGGAAGACCAACAATCATTGTTTGCAGCTTCTTTGAATTCTCTTGGAGGTTTTCGAGCCACCTTTTCTCCTTGAAGGCCGCTCTCAGCCGTCCTGGCCAATAATCCTGCTGCCTTTTGAGCTCAAACTGCTCAAGTCCTCACTTCAACCCGACCCATGATCTCCAAACTTTGGAAATCCATATCTCACTCAAACAGACTCCGAATCGAGTGCCGTAAAGTGCGTTGGAACCTGTGAAACATCCTCTATGCAACTTTTATTCCAGATGGGTTTTATCAAGCAACCTATTTTTGTCACTTTCTGGCACTTTCATATGCATCAGCAGCATCAATCCACGCCTTGAAAGCATCAAAGTACGCATCCTTGCCAGCCAAGAAGGACACCCACATCTTCTTCGACTTTTCATCAATGAAAGTGACAAATTACAATTTGCCAGACAGCAACTGTGATGGCAAAGGACCGCACAAATCAGAGTGAACGAGTGAGAGAAGCCCAGCCGCCCCCTTCCCTTCCCCCGTGAAAGGAGCGCGGGCTTGCTTCCCTTCAATGCAACTCTCACAAGCCGATGCACTAGGCTGCTTCACCCCCTTGAGCTCCAGGCCACGGACCATCTGCTGCACGTAGATGATGGCGCCAAAGTCGAGGTGACCGAGCTGGCGGTGCCACAGGCCGATGTCATGTTTCCCTCTCTCGCCGCCAATGCTGAGTCGGCTTCCTCCTCCGACGCCACATAGAGGCGGTAAATACCATCCTCCTTGTTTAACTTTGCAAGCACACCCCCTGCACGGGCAGAGATCGTGCAGCCACCATTCTCAAAGCAAAACAACATGCCTTCGGAGATGAGAGATGAGACAGAGAGGAGGTTAACTGCTAGCCCCAGAACATGGAGCACCCCCTTCACACGATGTTCCACGTGATTACCTTCAACAGAAGCACAAAACACAATCTCACCCTACCCAACCACCATTTGCACATGATTGTCCCCCATGTACACCCGACGAGGCTCGATGGCAGTGTAGACAACAAACCACTCCCGGCGACACGTCATGTGCCGCGTGGCTCCCGAGTCAATGATCCAGAGCAAGGCAGTGTTTTCGGAGACGTGCAGGACCTAGATGGGGGTCACAAATCCACTCTCCCAATCTGCTGCATTCGTGGAAGCGTCGGAATGTTTTTTGGCTCCCACTCCACCCGCAAGGTCCGCCTTCTTATTTCGGCATTCGCGCGCTCAATGGCCCGGCGTCTTGCAGTAGTGGCAATTCCCCTCCTTCTTCCCTCCTCCGCCGTTGCCCCTGGTTGGTGCAGCACCACCCCCATGACCAGAGTTGGTGATGAGAGCGACGTCCAGTCCGCTTCCGCCCTCCTCTCCCTTGCGCCGCTCCTCCTCAAACAGTAGGCTCTCCTCCACATCGTTGAGGGAGAGCTTGTCGTTGCGCTGGTCTAGGGCAACAATGAGAGGAGTGTAGCTGCTAGGTAGGCCAGAGAGGATGGTTAGCATGAGCACACACTCGTTGACCGGTACCGTAATTGCGGCAAGCTGGTCAGAGAGAGACTTAACCATGTTGATGCAGTCAATCATGGATCCAGACTCATCCATCTTCACAGTGTGAAAGTGACGAGAAAACTGCATGTTCATGAGGATCGACTTGGAAACATAAGTGGGCTCAAGCTTTCTCCAGACCTCCTTTGGCGTGAGGATGCCATGGACAAGGAGTTGCTGCCGTTCGGCGAGGTGGAGGTAGATGGTTGCGAGGGCACTGTCACGCTTCTCGCGGTAGGTACAGGCCTCGCCAGGAGAGAAGGAGTTTTCTGTTGGTTCCTTCTCCTTCTCATCCACCTGGCTCCACAGATCCTTCTCCATCAGCACCATATTCATGTTGTCGCTCCAGTTGAAGAAGTTCTTGGATTTGAGTTTGGCGATGTTGACGCCGGCCACCACGGAAGCGAATGTCGCCATACTAGTGCAACGTTCAGTCCGCAAACGGTTCTCTCACACAAACGGGTGCAAGGAATTCCTCTAGGATGAGACAAAGCCTTGTTCTAGCTCTGATACCACTGATGGAAATCGGGGCAGCCCTCAGGGAGGTGATCGGGCTTACCAAGAGCCGCCTAGGCAGGACCAAATGTTTGTAAGAGGGAGTTGGAGGTTGCACAGACAGAAATTATGAAAGTGAATGTAGGTTTGCAATGAACACAAAGTTCTGATTCGACTCTTGAGTGAGAAATTAAATTAGCACAGATTTCCAACAAGCCTTAGTACGCCTCATTTGGCACATGGAGCTGGAAGAACCACTCTGTCAAAGTTCACCTCCTAGCACACTCCTTGCCTAGCGGGATGAGCGGCAGTCACACTTTCACACAAGAGAATTACCATCCCTGCCATGTGCACAACCAATAATCTTGGTGGGGACCTTCCTTGAAGCTGCCTGAAGGTCCTCTTGCCTCCTTTCTATGTTGAAGGCTGCTTCAAACCTCCCTGGCCAATAATTGTGGCCGTCATTGGTGCTGGTAGAGCAGAAGCCGTCACTTGAACCGGACCCATTACCACCAAACCTTGAAAATCCATATCTCCCTCAAACAGACTCCGAATTGAGGTCCGTAAAGTGCTACAAAACAAGAAGAACATTCTCTATTCACTCTTTTGACCTGATGATTTTTATCAAGCAACCCACTTTGGTCAGTTTTCTGGCACCCCATATCCAACACAGCTAGTGGAGGGGCAGCAAGAGCACCATACGCGCGGCCACAAAGAAAGCATGCTGGCAAGAAATCTACTCGTGAAGGTCAGGAACTCAAGGAAAGGGGAATTCATTGTGATGATGACCCACAACACCACGGTTCTAGTAGTTAGGTTGTCTGGTGCCGGCCCAACCAGGCGGAGCATGAACAGCAAGAGCATGAACAGAAAAGGCATGGGCAGTCATGGGAGGAAAGATGGCGCACATGACATCAGGAGGAAAGGGATCAGCAAGTGCCATGGAATCTTTAGACACAGTCTGAAAGGTCCAAAGACCATCAAGAAGAGTGGGCCAGTTAGTGCTCGGGGTCTGATACACAATGTAGAGGATAAATGTAAGGGGAAATGAGGTAAGAGCTCTGGAGAATGTGGGACCAAGTCCAATGACGACCAACGAAACAAAGGCCTGATCATTCAAGGAAGAGCCAGCAACAAGAAGCTAGCTTTTAAGGAGCTCAGCGTTATCCAGGTAGTTCCTAAGAGACTTGTTGGGACAAGAGCAGAGGGCACGGAGGCTGACCAGAAGGGAGGCGGTTTTGCGAAGTGAGTCAAACGAGTGGAGGACAAGAAGGGAAGTCCAACCCTTGTCAGGGCGAGCAGGAAGAGTGGCAATGGGTGGAAAGCATTCAAGTTAGTGAAGAGTTACAATGGGAGAAACTGAGGAAAAAAGGTGAAAATCATTGTCATTGCTCTCATTTCTGGGGACAGCAAATCCACGACCGGTGCCAGTTCCAGGTCCGGTGGCAGGGAGGGGAGGAGCCGCATAGCCACTCGTGGGGGCAGCGGCGACCGGGATGGTAGAGTGGACAACAACCGGATGGGCAGCCAGGGCATCAAAGATGGAAGCCGTAAGAAGGATGTGGGGACAACAAGGAGGAGCAGTATGCAGGTTTAGAGGCAAAGGCGGAGGAGCACGGAGGGCGGCACGGGGTTACGGGGTGACGGCAGTGGCAGTAGCAGTCGAGGCAAAAGAGCAGTGGAATTGTTGGAGAGTCCGTATCCACCAAAAGTGGGAGAACTCGGAGCACCAGAGGAAGCATCCACAACAAGCACCTCCACGTGGGCGGCCTGGGCAGTAGCCGCAGAGGCCAGGGCACCACAAAGTCCGAGCTCTGGCATGGCGCTACTTAGTTCCAGGGACTGGGGAAGAGGTGTGGGAAAGAGGCATCTGGAGGAGGAGTGGGCAGCAAGCGGGAGGGAGGAGGGAGACATTATGAGGTGTGAATATTCAAAAGAGTGTTTTAGAGGGCAGGGATGGGAGGGAAGAGAAGAGACGGAGGAACCAAGGTCCATGTGCGTCCGACCGCAAGAACCGTCTAGCAACGTAAGAACAATACCTGACAAGGTGTAAGAAGGGGACGGCCAAACATCATACGACAGTGGGAAACAAAGATTCAAACAACAGAAAGGAACAAACAGAGGGAGAAGTCAGTAGGAGATAAGGAACTAGGAGATGAAGAGGAGGATGTTGGAGAGATGGTTTGGGCAGGGATGAAGGAGGAGGGTAGATAGAGGGGAGAATAGATGATGAGGGAGGGGAGAATGGGAGAGACAAAAAAAAGAGGGAGAGAGTGAGGGAGAGGGAAAGAGAGTGTGCAAATAATCAGAGGGGAGGAAGAGAGGGAGGGGAGGGGAGGAGGTAGCGGAAGTTAAGAGGGAGAGAGACGAGGGGTTAGAAAAAGGTAGAGTGGGGAGGGATTCAGGAGAATGAGAGAGGGAGAGCAAGAGAACAAGAGGAAAGAAGGGAGGGGTGAGCTGAGGAACAAGTGATTCATGTAGAGAAGGGGGAGAAACCTAGAGGGAGAATAAGCAAGAGGGAGGAGGGCATTATGGAGGAGAATGAGGGGATAAGTAGGAGAAGGAGATTAGGAACTCAATGGGAGTGGAGGAGTGGAGAGAAAGAACTGAACAAGGGGGTGAGAGAGAGGAGGAAGGAGCAGAGGAACAAAATTTAATTGGTAGGAGACCCAAAGAAAAACACCGCCAGCGGGAGGAAACCCAGGTCAGAGTAGCAACAATAATGTAGAGATGGTGAGGGCCGAACTGAGGGCAACAGGACGATGGAGGGCAGCCCAGGGGGAAGTTTAGGGAAGGACGGCAACCTCAAGAGGGTGCTGTGGGCCAGATGGAGGGGAAGAGCCGAAGGAGAGGCAAAGGAGAGAAGGCTGTAATGGTGGTAACGTAGAGATCCAGGTCAAACCTGAGCCATTGTGGTGCGGGAGGATAAAGGAGGGGGGAGGAGACAGAAAATGAAGGGGAGGAAGACGATGGGGCAAACAAGAGGGAGGGACTGTGGGGGAGAGAGAGGAGAGAGAGATAGAGAGAGAGAGAGAGAGAGAGAGAGAGAGAGGGAGAGAGAGGGAGAGAGAGAGAGAG